>CAUYSK010054023.1:0-14279 GCA_963575035.1 Avahi laniger | reverse complement strand
AAAAAATAAAGCCTTCTCTCAGCTCTCCATATCCCCATAACCACCACCCTGAGAAGAAGTGGGTTTGTGAGGAGGAGGGGTGGCTTTTTTAGGGAAAAGGCCAAGTGCTAATGATGAAAAAACATTGCATTTTTCCAGGGGTAAGAATAAGATTTAATCCCAGTCCAGACCATTTTATCTGCACATTTTCAGGAATAAGCCAGTCCTCTTAGCCTCCTCCTATCTCACTGTGGGGAGAAATAATGAGATTCTGTGCTATAGGCTTTAGACACTCAATATAGTTCAAGGATAAACTAACTCAGAGATGGTTTTCACTGCAAAGAAGAGCTTTTGCAAAGAATCAGTTTTCAGGACAACTGTTCAGCCCCTGTATCCCTAACAATGCTGTTGGCATGCTCGTTCTTCCTGGGGAGCTCAGAGGCCAGTTCCTAACTGAAGGATCATCTGAGTGTGTGTGACTAGAAGCATTGAGCCACCGGTAAAAGAGAGTTTAAAGATGAGCTGGTTTGCAATAAGACAATGAGTTCATCTTTAAATACTTGGAATTTGAGGTGAGATGGATATAGGTGGCAGACTCTTAGGTAAGAGATACTATAGAAAAGGCATCATGAATTGATAATGTCAAACAAATCTGCAGGGAGGCTTTGCTTGTGTGAATCTGTATTTCAGATCGATTATAGCTGCGTTCAGTCTTGCTTGATTCATCTCCAGAGAAACAGCCACTTTGAAAAGGGCTTTCGAGTTGGGGGTGGGGGCTCATTTGGTGATGTCACTGACAGATGTATCTCGTGGAGATAAAATCTCCCAAGATTCTCTTCTCTACTCTTGCTCGCAGGGGTCCTGGTCTGGAATAGTCCACATCTGCTTTCACTTTGCCATGGGCACCCGGACCCTCTGCTGTGTGGCTCTTTGTGTCCTGGTAGCCAGTGAGTCCTCAGAATGATTAGCATTGTCATGCTGGGCTTCTGTATTGATGACTCCTTGTGTTTTCATTACTTTGTCCCCCAATTCTGCCTTCTTTTACAGAGCACAGATGCCAGGGTCATCCAGACATCCCAGACACGAGGTGACAGAGATGAGACAAGCAGTGACTCTGAGATGTGAGCCAATTTCAGGCTACAACACTCTTTTCTGGTGCAGACAGACGTTGGTACAGGGACTGGAATTGCTGACTTACTTCCGCAGCCGATCTCAAACGAACGTAGAGATGCCCAAGGGCAGATTGTCCGCTAAGGTGCCTGACGCATCATTCTCCACTTTGAAGATCCAGCCCACAGAAGCCAGGGACTCGGCGCTGTGTCTGTGCCAGCGGCTTAGCCACAGCGCTGCGGAATCACCCCTCCCTGTGCAGAAACCTGGTGCTTCCCGTCTCCCTCCAGCTCCCAGCTGTCCTGAGAACAGTCCTTCCTGTTCCTTCCTCCCCAGGGGAATTAAGTAGTTTGGGGCATGACAAAGACAGAAAGTGATAAGATATCAACATAGGAAAGTGATAAGTGATAAGAAAAAAGTGATAAGATATCAACATAGGAAATCTCATACAGGAAATAATGTGGGAAATGTGTTTCTTGTATTTCTCATATATTATCTGTGGGCTCAGAGCTCACACACATAAGGTAAACCTTAATCGCCCGCACTGTAGGCTTCCCCACTGTCCTCCTGCATTTGCCATCCCTGTTGGGACAGTGGCAGCTCCTGAAGATGCTATGTCTTCTGGACCACTCTGTCCTCTCCCTTCCCTTCTTACTGTAAGCTGTGGACAGAATGTTTCCCCACAAGTTTTCTAGCTTGTAAAAGAAAGTTCTTTACTATGATTGTGGACATTCCCTTATAATGCTGATTTCAACTTAACGTTTATGCAGGGATTTTTTCTTACACTCAAAGATGATCTCACATATGGGTAATACAGGCAGTTGTGTACATTAGATGTAAACTATCACTCCTGGAATCTAGGGATCCATTTGTCTCTGTCCAGCTCAGGAGAGCCTGGTGCGAGCTGAAGACCTGTGCGCACTCAGGATGGGGCGAGGCCTCCAGGCCTGCTCTGGAACAGTCAGTACAGACCCACACTGGGGCATCTAGAAGCACAAAGCCCCAGCCATTCTTACTTTGTCCTCTTTTCTTTCCCATTGTATATCCTTAACACTCACATTTATATTTTTCTCTTTATTTGTGCCGGAAATTTATATACAACACCTGCAATCCTGAATGGTTTTAATTCCTTTCTTCTATAGTAATATTTACATACTGATCACTTCTCATTTCTTACCAGGGTATCATTGGCAACTGGTGCAAAAGTTGCCTGTACTTTGAATGTCCAAGGCAATTCAGGTTATTGGAGTTCTGCCTGGAGCCAAATTCCACTTGATGTTGTCCTATTTTTTTGCCATTCAGTGGTTCTGAAATTTCAGTTGGAAATAGTGCAGAATGGAATTCAGTTTCTATTATCTGTGCAAGAGACGTAATCTGCATCTCTGCAGACGTGATTTTACTATGTTCTCACACTCCTGATTTGTCCCTGCTGCTTCCAGATCATCGTCTTCCCTCCTTCTTTAAAGCCCAGCTCCTTTACAGAGATGACATGAGAATGTCTCCCTTCATCACTGCACTTACTTCTTTACTTTCAGAACTCTCTTCACATGGAAGCCTCTGCCCGCTACTAGTCCAGCCGTCATTCTTAATGACTAATTGTCACATGACTATTTGTACATTGGTTTGGCTTCTAGGTTTCTTGACCTTCCTATTCCCTGAGAAGATGTTTCTGTCCCCATGTTCTTTTCATACTCACTTCCATGATTGTAGACCATGTAAGTTCTTTTGAAATTTCTATTTCAATCATCCTATCCTCCTACCACTACCTTCCTTCTTTCCGTCTACCAACTCTAGGATCATGACTTCTATAATTCTTCTGCCTCTCTGATCCCTCCAGTCCAGGTAGTCCACAACTTTTAAACTCTCATGTTTTTAATTCTCATATAGTATAAGTCATATTTCAAGGTTTAAGACTATAATGTCCATATTATAGTCTTGAAAGACCTTGTTTAGTGGATAAAAAAAAAAGAAGCCACATTGATGGGGAAGATATTTGTAAATCACGTATCCAACACAAGATTAGTATCAAGAATATTTATCCAAGATTCACAGAACTGACCATCCAACTCATAGATTCATGAGCAGTAATAAATGGTTACTGTCTTAACTGGTGAGTTTTGAAGGAGGCCTGTTATACAGCATTACTGTGCAGGTGTTAATTGATATGTCCTGTATTGCAAATATAGATTTTTTTTAAAAACTGTTCTAATCATAATCCCATAGGCCATTACTGATTCCAAGCTTGTTGCTTTTTAGGAATAGCACTGCTTAACTCTGGTGTCTTTGTTTTATTTTCTATTTTGATTTACACATAAATCTGAGCACATATGCTTTCCAACTTCCGGAATATCTTAACATTTCTGATTCCTGAAGATAACTTTTCTTGTTTTCAGCACTTTTTGTTATTTGTTGACTTTCTTATATGGAGAGGTATTTAGTTTATCATCTTGAATGTATTATTCTTCAAACATTTTCACAATTCCAGTGATTAGAGATATATTGTATTATGAGCTGAAGAGACCATGGTCTCTGCAGTTCCTGCTTGAGTATCAAGTCTTATGAACTATTTTTGGTGTCTCTGAGTCACTTCCAAGTGTGATCATTGGCTTTTACTGAGGATGATTCACCAACACCTGGTCATTCTTAGACACATAAGTACAAATTCTACAATGTCCTTTCCCAAAATATGTTATACGGTAGTCTAGTTGTTTCACATGTAGAATGTACATATCCTTTTAATCTGCCCATTACATTATTCTAATTAAGTATTATAACAGCCAATAGATTTATTTGGGTTTAGTAACAGACCTATTGCCATTTTCACCCCTCAATTCAAATATGAATGTGTACTTTGGACACTGCAGCTGCAAGCTTCTGGGTTCTCCATTGTATACTGAGCTACACAATGGCAGCTACTCTCATCTGGATATTTTCTAAAATTTTGGATGATTGAAACAGCCTCATTCACTGGTAAGACTAAAAAATATACATGGTTAAGTTTGACATTGAGTCTTCCAGACAGTGAGAAGATGTGTGTTAAAACAGCCTTATCAGGTGGATTGTCATGGGAGAATTCATATTTCCAAGACTCTTCTTAAAGTCATAGAAAGTGAGCTATCAGTAATCATGGGCTCCAGGAAGAAATAATTTAGAGTACATGATAGTAGGCATAACTGGCCAGACTTTCTCTGTCAAAGAAAAAATAATGAGAAGGGCTCTCAAGGAGGATGAAATTAGATCGTGTGTACACAAAGATCCAAGATCAATCAACATAATTATTGCAAAAGCTTGTAGGGTAATCAGGAGAACATCTGTGCTTGGAACACTTGCTACAGGGAATTTAAGTTTGCTAAGGACTTAGCAATGGATGAGACACTACAATGGCTTGAAGTTAAGCTTCCTTCTTACCATTAGGACAGGAACAAAGGAAAAATATTTATAATAGAGAGCTCTTACATGGTTCTTACTATGTCTTGGGCATTCCAAATAGATGCTGAGAACAGTCAGTGCCCCCATTTTATAGAGGAGGCTACTGAAGCAGAAACTGTGCATGTAAATTTTCCAGAGTGGCACGGCTCATAAATGGAGGAAAGAGGGATTCAAACACGAGAAATTTGGGACTGGATTTCTTTTAACCATTTATAAACCATTATAAACAAAATTAAAAAATATAGATTCATTAAACTGGAGGGAAAAAGATATTTCTTTAGGAAAAGTTCTAACTTCTTAGAAGACTTATTAATCGTATACTCATGTAAAAGAAAGAGGAGGTTCTCAAGTCCAGGAAAGACAGATTTTAAAAGGAAGTGGAAATACATTCAAGTTCAACTGCTCTTAAGGGTTCATTATAAAACAGAGAGATTTATTTTAGTCATTACTAGAGCAGGCAAGATAACTGAGTGCAAAGAAACCTGAGAGAAGGAAAAATGGCAGATCTCAAAGGACAGACTGGAATGACTTCTTGTAGGAAGACAGAATTTGAGGGGTCTGTTGAGAAATGACTCTCAAAATCACATCTATATAAAGGGTTATATATAATTTGGACAGTTTTGAGAAGAAATGCCTAGAGAGATCAATTGAAAATACTCGACTTATTACATGATCTTCAGCTATAGCCTGTGGCTTAAAGGAGCCTGTCTAATTCATTTTTAAAATTATGACTCTCGGGAAAGTGTAAGGAGAGGTGGGACATATTAAAGAGAAAGCAGCAAAAACGATGAGAATGCCTTGTAGGTGGAATTGCTCAACAGAGGGAGATAAAAATAAGTAATGTTTGTTTTAATCTTGCTTGTTTTAGAAGACTCAGACATTGTTAATTGTACATTTCTCACTAGGCAAGATCACAGAGATAAACATCTAGAAGAATATATTAGAAAACTAATGGCTTGAACCAGAATGCAAACATAAAATTAAAGATGGTTTTTGATTATAGCAAATATGGCTAAAACTGCTTGTGTTTGAGAAGGAAGAGGACAAATTTAAAAAGAATTTGAAACTTTTAGATATTCAGCTTAATATTTCTTAAAAAATTAAGCAATAATAGAGGGAAATAAAATGAATAAATTTGTATTATTCTTATAAAAATTAAAAACTATAATACAAATAAAGGCTACTTGGGGCCTGGAACATAACAGATTTGAGAAAAGAGAGTGATTTGATTAAAAAAAAAAAGTAATGGCTTCAATGGGTCTTCACTTGGCCCTTACAAGGAATTTTATAATTCCTTGTAGTACATATTCAAATATGGGGCATCTCTGGGTATTGGCATTTTATTATCGATGGCTCATTATGAAGTCATCTAAGCTTATTACTGGACCTCTGTTTATCGTAATGGGAAATATGGGAGGGTGGATTGGAACGGAAATGAAAACATAAAGCTAATTCTCAGCTTTCCAGCCAGTGTGGCCTTGGAGTTATTTAGTTACTATACTATTGTGAACCATTTTGTGTCTTCTAGGGTCTGCCTTAATTTCTAGCCTGGTGCCAAGAGTGCATCCCAAGGAGCTGTAATAGTTGATATTGAAAAAGATGTCTCGAGAAGGTGGGGGCAGAATTGTCCTAACAGACACTTCTTGCCGGTCCCAGGCATGATGTCTGAGTCTAGGTTGTTGAGAGAACACAAATGTTAAGAATCTTTGAAACAATATTTATTCCCCACTTACCTGTGTGTGGGGTTGAGGGGGTGATTCTCTGAAAAAAATATTTCTAGCCCATCTCCCTTCCCCTCCTTCTTCTGCATGGTGGGAAAACTGAGTTATCTGATTAGTGGTTTTGCGAGAAGAAACTGGGCATGCTCACTTCAGTCCCTCTATTTTATCTTTGGATCTGCTGGCCTGCAGGGAAGATACTTCCTATTCTCCCGCCTCAGAATTACTGTGAAATGAGTGACCAGACTCTTCGTTCAGTAGAAAAGTCCATCCACTAAGGAAAAAGTAAGTGAAGGTCTGTTCAATCCAGGAGAATGCTGGCTAACCCACTTAGCTGCATAGTTTAGTGCCCTCTTTACCAGCGCCAAAACCAGCATTTTGACTTCACTTTGTCTGATTCCAGCATTCCTCTCTCAAGTGTTTTGAGTCCTAGACCAGAAAGAGCGATATTTTTTTGAACCCCTAGAACACCAACAACTCTAACTCCCTGTTACTCCTTTACCAATGTAACACAGCATGGTTTACTTTGGGTCTTGATAAAGGGCTCATTTCCAGTGACTCAGCCCCACTGGCCACCAGGAGACACTGTGGTTCCATGACCACCACTGACACTTCAGAACTACTGAGAAAACTGTCTAGGGATTAGGGAAACGCCCAGGCTTGGTGTCTCAATCATGAACCCTACTTGCGGGGCACTGAGAAAGCATTGAAAAGAGAAGGGAGGGCCAGGCACAGTGGCTCACACCTGTAATCCTAGCACTCTGGGAGGCCGAGGCGGGAGGATCATTTGAGCTCAGAAGTTCGAGATCAGCCTGAGCAAGAGCAAGACCCTGTCTCTACTAAAAATGGAAAGAAATTAGCTGTACAACTAAAAATATATAGAAAAAATTAGCCGGGCATGGTGGTGCATGCCTGTAGTCCCAACTACTCAGGAGGCTGAGGCAGAAGGATTGCTTGAGCCCAGGAGTTTGAGGTTGCTGTGAGCTAGGCTGCTATTGGTGTGCTAGCCCCAGCCTCAGAGCACTCTGATGGACCTCGAATCTTCTTGACTCTGCCGCATGGCCTCCTGAACATCAGGGCAGGGGGTAGGCGGGCTGAGCAGAAGCCCATCATGCAGAAGGCCATCCCCAGAGCTTCTCTGGTGCTTCTCTGAGGCAGGGGCTCCCTCTTTAGTCTACGTTGTGCACAACTCCCAACCACGCTGGGGTCACGGAGATTCCACCATAGCTAATTTTGGTGAGAAGACAAATACTGAGGTTTAACAGTGAAGAAAGTATCAAGTACAGATGTATGTACAGAAGATTAAAATTGATCCGTAACTATGACAGGAAAATGATACCTGTGAGAATTTCCAAAAAGCCAAAGATTTTGTATTATGTGGCAGGTTGACTAATGCCCCTGCCCAGAAAGACATCCACATCCTAATCCCTGGGCATCTGTGACTATTATTACTTATATGGCAAAAGTGTACTTTACAGATGTGATTAAGTTAAGGATCTTTAGATAAGGAGATTATTTTGGATTATTCGAGTGGGTCTTAGATGGAATCACGTGTGTCCTTCTAAGAGGGAAGCAGGGAGAGATTTAACACAGATGGAGAAAAGACGGCAATGTGACCACGGAGTCAGAGATTGGAGCAACGTGACCACAAGCCAGTGCATGTTGCAGCCACCAGAAACTTACAGAGACAAGGAACAGATCCTCTCCTAGAGCTCAAGGCTAGCATGGAACTGATGACACCTTGATTTGAGGCCAGCGATACTGACTTTGGACTTCTCCAGAACTGTGAGAGAATAAATTTCCGCTGTTACAAACCAACAACTTCACAGTAATGTTTTATGGCAGCCAGAGAAAATTAATACACCCAATATGCCCACTAATCTGAGACTAGGTCAAGAAATACCATCCTCATATTATCATTTGCAAACCTTGCTCTTATGTTTTCATCTAAGACCCCTTTCAAACTGCAAATAAATGAAATGATTTGAGACTCTAAGATCCCTGTGTCTGGACTGTGCTTTCCATGGATGTTCTTTCAAGATTTGGTTCCAACTTTGCCTCCTCTCTAAAGAGTTTCAGGCATTGATTTAAGTTCTTGGTGCACATCAATAAAAAGAAAAAGAAGACGAAGACTTGTGTTTTCTTGGTATTTACATTTTCTTGGGGGAGGAAGAGACAGAACAAACAATAATCATAATGAATAAATAAGACATATAGTACGTTAGAAGGTGATACCTGCTATGGAAAAAAGAAAAATCAGACTATGGTGAGAGGAATGAGAATTGTCTAAGGACGCTGAGACCATAATGAGTTATTCAGAGCAGAGCCCAAGAAGAAAGTGGGATGAAGGAGAGAGACATGCAGGTATCTGGGGAAGAGCACTCCAGGCAGAGGGGAGGAGCCTGTGCAAAGGCCCTAGGGGATATTTAAGGACCAACGAGGAGTCAGTATGGCTGGAAAATCAAGGATGGGAGTGGTAGGAACTTACATCAGGGAGGTAATGGGGTAGGGAGGACCATGTAAGACTTGAAGGCCTTCAGTGCTTTGCTGTCTCATTCCAAATAAAATTGGAAGCTAGTAGATGATTTGGAATATATGAGTCATGCAATCTAGCATGCTCTAGAGAGCTGAGTTTGAGAGCTGGTCTGGAAGTAGTTGAAAGCAGGAAGACCAGTTAAAAACCTATTGCAGTAATCCAGGCAAAAGATGATGGTGGTTTGTCCCAGAGTGTTAGCAGTGAAGATGATAAAACATAGATTGATTCTGGGTGCATTTTGATGATAGAGCTGTTGAATTTCCCAACGGATTGGCTATAGGGTGGAGCAGAAAAAGAGGATTCAAAGATACCTCTAAGGTTTTCAACTGGATCAGCTGGAAGGCTGCTGGGGGAGCAGAGGTGAGGATAATGTTTCATGTTCGAGCACGCTGAGTTCGAGAGTGGCTGGGGCAAAAGCCTGATTGGGATGTGTTCCAGGGATAATGGGAAAAGAGAATTAGGAGATAACAGCCATTGAGGATTAGAAATAGCAAGAATAACCACAACAGCCACTTGAAGCTGAAATGCCCCACACTTTTGGGGATGCGATATGTGAGAGCAGACAGGGCTAGGAATGGGGTAGGGTCCAGACAGCAGGCTCGGCAGCTGTCAGTGGTGACTTTTTCAGGAATATACATGCAAACTTAACACCTATTCAGATGCATAAACAGGCTGATTTTAATTGATGTCAATTTTTCTCCATCGCCCTCTCTAGAGGCACCGTTCTTCAGAGAACCCTTGCTAGGTCTTCTATGTCCCCACTCCCTAGAGGGAGCTCCTGAGGCTGTGGACATTGGCTAACACGCTGATGTCATTGAGGGCCACACCTCTCAGGGCCAAGAGACACAGATTTGCTTTCGTTTCTCTTCATGCTTACAAGCTCCCTCCTCTGCAAAAGTGCATGCCTTTATCGGGATCCTGCCATGGTTTCCAGGCTTCTCTGCTTAGTGTCCCTTTGTCTCCTGGGACCAGGTAAGTCCTAAGAAATTTGAATATCTCTACATTGCCCTTTCCTAGTCCATTCTTGTCATACAGTCTCTGTTTTTGTCTCCTCCCACAGAGCACATAGCAGCTGGAGTCACTCAGTTCCCCAGCAGCGAGGTCGTAGAGAAGGACCAGGCTGTGACTCTGAGATGTGACCCAATTTCTGGACATGAATCTCTTTTTTGGTACCGACGTACTGTGGGGAAAGAAATGGAATTTTTGATATACTTTCTAAAAGAGAATACACAGGATGAGTCAGGAATGCCCAAAGATCGATTCTCAGCTGAAAGGACCGAAGGGACATATTCCACTCTGAAGATCCAGCCTGCAGAGCTGGAGGATTCTGGAGTTTATTTCTGTGCCAGCAGCCTTGGCACAGCACTTCAGAAACAGGCCCTTCCTGTGCAAAACCATAGCCTTCTCTCCTCCGCTCAACCCACAGCAACGCTGAACAGAAGCCTTTCCCGGTGCTTCCTCCCCTAAGAAAAGGAAAAGAGAAAGAATCACAACTAACACTAGAAATACAAGAGTATTTCAAAAATACTTTGGAAGGGGATATTTGTGATTTGGGGGATTTCTGGGGTTCCTTATGCAGAATTCAATCTATGCATTTCTTTTTAAGTGTACGTTACCCTAATCTAAAGGTACAACAGGCTTCTTGCCTACCTTGCTGCTTTGAAAGGTTTGTGACTCTGATCGTGAAGCCACATCTTAATACCTATTCTTATAGGAAGATAAACAAGTCTTCCTAGTAGAAATAAAAATGCATTCACTGCTGGTTTGTAGGATGCACAGTGATGATGCTAGTGGTAGTGATGATGGTGGGGATAAGTTTAGGTTACAGTTGCCTAGTGTACATAAATTCCCAAACACTTTAAAAAATCTCATTTTGGAATGGAATAGCCAGGTTCATTATCAGAGTCTAAAGCTAACTTTCTTGATCTACATAGGGTCTGAGTTTTTAATGTAAAAAACACAGTTAGCATTATGAATAGATGTGTGTCAGCCAATCCAGAATGTTTTTGAGGTCACTTCCAGCTGCTGATATAGGATTATGTAATTCTTATCAAGGCTTACAATACCTTCTACCTGATTCATCAGTCCTCTTTTAACATCTGGATTCCAATATTTCTCTCTTGTTTTGGCCAAGTTTTTGTATGCAATCCTCAAATACATACTAATAATAATTTTTCATTTTCCCTAGTCTGATTGTTCTTTACCACCTCAAATCATCACTGAATTCACACCCTAATATTGATTAGGCAAATGGAAAGTGGGAAGAGATTACAAGTGGGCTTGGATTTTAATTTTTTCAAACCATTCAAAACCGATTTTCCTGTTTTAATTGTCAAGATCTATTAGGCAATCGGTACTCTATCTTTCCACTCTGTGTGGAGATGTGATATGAACGGGTATATTCAGTTCCTGTCACAGACACCACAAACATGTCCTGCTTGTAACTTGGTCCATCATCTTCTTAGTATAACAAGTACAAGGAAAAATTATTTCCACAACAGAGTCACATATTTTTCCAGCTAGAGAATTTACAGTTAATGTCTTTTATTTTGTTACATAATCCGATGCCATAATAAGTAGCCAAATTATTGATTCATTCTTCCGCTCTTTAATCTCTCCATTATATTTAAAAATAGCAGCTACTAGGTAAACCGAGTTCTCAGTGTGTGCATTGCCTGGACTCCGAAATACATCAAGAGAAAGTTTAATTCAGCGCTTTGACTTTGCATACTACAGACACCTAACATTCTATCCTACAATAGACACACATTTGTTCCCTTTATAGTTCTGCTAGCTCAAGTGTATCTTTAAATCTGTATTATATTTCTAATATTGTTTATTTCATTTTTCCATCTTTCTTGAGGTATAACTGACACATAAAAATTATATATATTTAAGACATACAAGGTGATGTTTTGATATATGTACACGTTGTGAAACGACCACCACGCTCAAGTTAATTAACATATCTATCACTTCACATGGTCACCTTTGTGTATGTGTGTGTTTTGAGAACACTTGAGACCTCTCCTAGCAAATTTCAAGCATTCTATACGTTATTATCAACTATAGTAACCGGGCTATATATTAGATCTCCAGAACTTTCAAGCCCACTCCAAACAACAATTTTCATTCTGATTAAGCCTCAAATATGTCTTGGTGTTGCAAATAATAGCTATTTTTAGACGAGCTATAAATAATGAACAATCCTAGCATGAAAGATAGAAGAGATAAATGGAGATAGGGGCTTTGAGGCCTTTGCAGTTTCCAGGATGTGATAAAAGCCGCAATTTAAATTATATACATTAGTTAACACACGAATAAGTCAAGGATGGCAACACTTATAAACAGCTGGTATCCCAAACCCAGAATGTCTAAGCAGCCTGGGTCCCCGCACACAGCACACCTCTCTAGGGAAGGGTAGGAGGACTTGAGACCTGTGTCTTCTCTCCTCTTGCTGCTCTTGGCCTTTATGTTTTCGCTTTCTTCAATGAATTCCCTCTCTTAACCACCACCCTGCAATAGGAAACGCATCCTAAACCTGGACACATGACAGATGGCAACTGCGAAGGAACCCGTTAGGCAGGATGCCACATGATACCACATCCAGAATAAATTGTAAGAATTAACTATATATTTCTGACAGAATTTCTACGAGAAATATGTATGTGTGGTTTGAAGTGCCTATAACCAGGAATATAGAACATATGATGAGATCAGACGGAGTTGAAAGCCCTTGGATGCTTCATCTTCCCGTCACTCTCATTGTCCTGCAGTGGCGGCTGGCTGTGGACTCGGCCGGGTAGCAAGGGGACGGTGAGAGGGTGTATGTGTAGTGCTAAGCAGGCTGCACGGAGGAGCCAGATTTGCCCTGTGATGGCGGACAGAGCTTACCAACCGCTGTGCCGCAGATGACCACAGGCATGCTCATACAATGATCCCCTTCCTTGAGGACAGTCAGGAAAGACCCCCGGCTATGAAAACCTTGAAAACAGCCACCTCCAGCTTCAGATAGCCCCCCTGTTTGCCACTCTGTGTTTTCAAATATGATTTTCTCCCCCTGTCACGCTATGGTCCCAAATTTTTACGTTTATTTGAAATTATCAGCCTTATCCAAACTGATATTTTGAAAGAAGTTACATTAAAATATATATATATCAATTTGAGAACTGATACCTTTATAATAGTGAGTCTTCTATAAGTTCTTAGACCACTGAAAAATCATGGATTGCTCCCATATACTTGAAATGGATAATCCTTATTCTCCTCCCAGTTAGGCCAAGTGAAATGTGCAGATAAATGGCAGTTACTCCATAAAGCTTCTAATAGCCAACTTCCAATTGTCTCCTTTAGGACAAGGAAGAAATGATACCCTTAGGAAGGCTATCATGTAATCAATTTTATCTGAATCAACTCTACATTATATCACCTCTCACAATATGCTCTTAACATCCTGCTCTGCATGTATTTCTCCAACTCCTGCAAGAATCCTCTTAGCCCAGTGCTTCTTAAATGTTGCTGTTCATGTAAATTATGATCTTGTTAAAATGCAGGTCCTGATCCAATCAATCTGGGATAGAACCTAAAATTCTCTGCCTTTTGGAAAGAGTCCAGGTGATGGCAAAGCTGCTGGTCCATGGATCACACTGAGTATCCAAGCTCTAGATAACACCTGCAATAACTAAGGGCATAAGGCCCCTCTTCTCAAGTATCACTTTGCATAGTCCCTGGACCAGGATGGATACACAGCCTATTTATCACATATATCTCTATACTCCAGATTTTATGTAATCAGTTTTCCTGAATCTAGGCACCAGTAGTTTTTAAAATATTGTCATGGTGTAAACAGAAATTCATTTTCTACAGTAAATATCCTAAATACCTAATCACATTCTAAAACTTTCTTCTAGTTGTCTGAGAAAGGTACAACTGCGAGAATACAAGTTTGTACAATAGGGTCACAGAGTGGCCATGTGTTTCTCCATTTCTATTAATAGAAAAGCCATCTCTGACTGAAGGCTTTCATTTAAGTTGACAGACACTACGTGGTTAAAAAAATACAGCTATTCAATCAAATGTCTATTCCTTATGCCTCCCACCTTATGAAACTCTAAAATGCCAGCTGCAACAAGCCAAAACCCATTGTTTTAATTGCACACAGTGTCTAGATCTAAAAATATTTCGCTTAACCTTCTCTTAACATTCCTTAACACTTCAAACCATGTACTCACAAATTTTCACACTCAAATGAAAGTGATCTTTGCTTACCATTTTTATTTATTTATCTCCAGTTCCACAAATTTTCTACGTATTTTTTTATTTCAACCTCATTTTTTAATATCAGTTTTTCAATCCATCAATTCTTTTTTTTTTTTATTTCAGCATAATATGGGGGTACAGATGTTTAGGTTACGTGTGTTGCCCTTGCCCCCCCCCTCAGTCCAGGTTTCAAATATGTCCATCCTATTGCGTGGTGCGCATTGCACTCTTTGTGTACACATATACCC
>CAUYSK010054022.1:0-22536 GCA_963575035.1 Avahi laniger | reverse complement strand
GAAACAACCCAAGTGTCCATTAATACATAAGTGGATTAATAAAATGTGGTATATGTACACCATGGAGTATTACTCAGCCATAATAAAAATGGTGAACTATGTTACAAAAGGTATTAAAGGCATTAAAAAGTTAATACCTTTTGTAACAACCTGGATGGAACTGGAGACCATTCTTCTAAGTGAAGTATTGCAAGAATGGAAAAATAAATACCACATGTACCCACTATTAAATTGGAATTAATCAATCAACACTTATGTGCACATATGGAAGTAAAACTCAACAGAAATCAAGCAGGTGGGAGGCGGGCAGAGGGGCTGGGTAAATTCATACCTAACAGGCACAATGCACACTATCTGGGTGATGGGCACACGTATAACTTTGACTGAAACTCTAAAAAGTAATTTATGTTACCAAAATGTTTGTACCCCTGTAATATTCTCAAATAAAAAAATTAAAGAATAATAAAGTGTAGAAGCAAAAAATTAAAAATACATAATATTCATAACAACTGCAAAATGTCAGCATTTCATAATTAATGTAACTAATGTCTTAGAGGTATAATTCAGAGAAGTCTGATAAGTTACTAAACATTAGTGTTTTCCACATAAGTATTTTTACAGTAGAAATCTAATATTTATAACCTTAAGATTTATAAACTTAAAATGTATTAGTAATATGGTTTGTACTCTATAATCTGAGTTAGCTACCTTAAATTTTCACTGAAGAAGACAGAAAGGGTAGGAAGAAAGGAAGGCAGGGAAGAAGGAAGATAATAAAAGTGATTTTATAACTTGAATCTACTATTCATCATGTATCATGCTGTCCTTTAAAGGTTTGTCCCTTTCAGTGGCAAACAGTTAATATTTATTATATTTCCAACACAACAATTCCAGGTTCAAAATCAGCCACTGCAAGTAAATACAGGCAATAGTGACTGATGGGTTTAAAACACAACCATAATTATCCACAAAGTGATTTAAAGAGTGACCTAGAGTTGCTGCTGACATCAGTACAGTATTTATGGAAGTAAGTCCTACCTACAAATCTGAAAAACCACTCCTAAAAATGCATCCTTTGTGAAAATAAGGTCACAACCATCATTGGCAGAAGGACAAAAAGAAACAGAGAAGCCATAAAAAAGCTTAGGCAGGCAATGAAGATAAGGAAGTAAGTATAATAAATAAAAGCCAAAGACATGGGTTCATAACACATGATATGCTAGAACTGCAAACAACATATTAGCATTTGCAAGTGTGTGATCTAACAGTGTGAGAAAGCTTCCAGCTAGTCAAAGGGGGAACCTGAGGTCTTGGCCGGGCCACGTCTCCAGAAGTCAGGGACAGGCTAGAGAAGGAGGAGAGATGGTCCCTGAGTTGGCGAGGCACTGAACAAAAAGTAGGGTCTAGAGATGAACAGCTTAAATAATTAATCCAAAGGGAGTTCAAGCAAGAAATTAAAACTAAGCCCAAGACATTGGCTCTCCAACCTAAGGCAGCTAGATGGAACAAAAGGATTTGGAGGGCAGACAAGAGGTAGCACTTGCAGAATACTCCTAGGACTTCAGGGGACTCGCACCCCACCCGTGGGGCTATCATCTACCCACAGGTGGGAATATGCTATTAAAGGTGCAGGCGTTGCTGGACACACACTGCACAGCCCTGTCACAGTCTCTACTTTTTGTCACTTTCTGGAATGAATAAGGAAAGCAGGGAAAGGGATGAAGGAATGTGAAAAGGGGAGGGAATCTCTGAGGACACTTACTCTCCTTGTGGATAGTGTCTAGGTACAAGGAGAACTGTGTAGGAGAAAGACTTTCGAGTACAATATTTTATTTTAAATGCTTTTGTACATGTTATCTCACCTTATCCTCCCAATAAAAATTTACAGAAACAAATCAGTTATGCTAGTTAGAAAAATGGTTAATGTAACAATTAACTTCCACCCAGAGCCCTTCCTGAAGACCGCACTGTTCCAGGTGTATCAGTTAGCCTTTACACAGTGGTCTTCTCAGCCTGACACTTACATTGTTCATTCATTCATCTTTTCATTCATTCAATGCCTCATATGTGACATTGTGCTAGGCAGCTTGCACAGGGATAAGTGAAATAAACAGTTTTCATATTCTTAGAGCTCAAATTCTAGTAGTACCTCTTGTTAACACAGAGGTAAACTAATATATCATTAAAATAGAGAAAATGTTTGGAAAGTTACAGAAAGGGTGCTGAATGCAGAATAAAAGGGAAGATCTATTTGGGATCTAAAATAAAGACCTGTCTGAAAATGCAGCACTTGGGCTAAGATTTAAGGATAAGAAGAGCCACCCTACAGGAGATCTAAGGGAAAGGCACTGGAAGCAGAAGGAACAGAATATTTTCCGGCCCAAGTTTGGAGAAGGAAGCCCATGAGCTAGAGCCCTTTGATCAAGAGAAAGGCCAGCTGAAAACGAATTTGGAGACACAAGCAGAGGCTGCATTAGATATTTAGACAGGACCTTGCAGGATATGGGAAAGCATTGGATTCTTAGTGAAATGGAAAGCTATTAAAAGAATGAAACAGGATAGTGAGTAACATTGTGTGATTTATATTTAAAAGATCACTAGGATTTCAGTGAATGAACTGCAGCAGTTGCAGGCGAAAGGACGGGGGAAGGAGAGCTTAGAAAGGATGCTATCGCACTATTTTCAAGCAAGACTCAATCATGGCCTAGATTAGGATGGTAACAGTAGAGATGGGCAGAAATGTGAATAACCCAAAAGTATATATTGCAAGTAGAAGACATAGGACTTGCTGATAGAATTAATGTGGGGATGAGGGAAAGGAAACAGCCCTTATTTCCAGCTTAAGCCACTGATTATACAGTATGCTGTTTACTGAGATGGGTTAGATGTGGAGAAGTTACTGGTTCCTGAGGACCAAATAAACCTAAAAGTGGGGTGGAGGGAGAGGATTCCACAAAGGAAATTGAGAAAGACCAGAGATATGGAAAGCTGGCCAAGGCACTGGACGTCAGGGACGTAGAGGGAAGGAAGCGTTTCAAAGACAAGGAATGGCTAATTTTTCCTTTTGATTCCTACCAGAGCCGCATATTCTGATAAAGTTAGTTTTTAATCATTGGTCTTTCTAGCTTTGACATTGTTCAATCATTCATTTTAAAATGAATATTGTGCTTTAGTCTAGCAACAATAAGCACCGCTCTACACTGCGCTGATTTTTAAAAATCACTTAAAAATACATTTACTATGGTTTTATTCCTCAGATCACTTTACGCCTAAGGGTATCACAACAACTAAAACTTGCTTGGAAACAGAATTACTTTAAAAGAAGGCCAATAATACTTACTGTCATTTTCCACATTTAAAACACTATACACAAACACAGACATACCATACTAAATAGATACAAAGTCTGCAAATTGTATTATTATGGTAACTTCACATTAAGAGGAGGTCGTGTCACCTGTTAAAAAAAAAAAAAAATCCTGAATGTCCAAACAGCCTGGATTCTTCCTCATTTATCAGGGCAAAATGGCAATCAACGTTAACTAAATCAAAATTAGACTACTATCTTTGTACTGAGAAGAATTCCTTAATGTTGACGAAATACACTTGTTAGCAACCTGACAAGATAATCCATACAAGAAACTTATTTAACAGATTTGATTCTCATGCCAAGTTGCTGCAGATAAAAAACCATTATGCAGAAAAGCAAGCAACAGAGAACATGAAAGTGACTCAATATTAATCATAAGTTGACGCACTCAACATCACATAAGCCTCATTACCCTCCCCTCCATTTATTTCCTAAGTTTAGAATTGTATTGTAGATGACACCATTCAGAGAAATGACTGCACCATGAGAATCATTAAGATTTCTGTGCTGAATATGGTATTTTGGAGTTCTAAATGTCAGTGAAGCAAAGCTTTTGCTCATACTTAATAAAATGAATATCTCATTTCACTTTTGACTCTTGAAGTTACCATTATTCATGTTTATTATCTATTCCATATGTTCATGGATAACTTTAGTCACTAAAAACCAGCTTCTTGGCTACCTCAAATTATTTTGAAAATATAATGGGGAGTAAATACGTAAGTAAACAGTAAATACTTTTAATTAGTAATCTACTTTTTGGAAAATGATGTCATGTTCAGCTACCTGTTTATTCATACTCAGTTCATGCCCACTTGGAATTCTGCCTACATACCATGGAATCAGGTGCTCCATTGCTAAATTAAACTCAATTTGCCATACGGTTTTCTTCTCCCTGATACACCCAATGATAAGCTTCCACAGTACATTATGGGAACCACCAATATGTAACTTTTCTTCCTAGTGGAAGTCCCCAAAGTAATTTTTAACTTACTATCATCCCCAGTCATATGTCTAGCAAAATTCAAATGTGTTTCTTCCCACAATGTTTAATCATCAACCTTTCCTTACATCATTCCTTTAACTAAAGCTGTAGTTCAGCCTTCAGTTATCTCTTACTTAAACTGATATGATCTTTTCTCCCCAACTAATATCAAATGGTGTTGAGACATATTATTTCAGCTTGTCATTCTGAACTTGTCACTCAGTTTGTCATAGCATAAATCTACTATAAATCAAACCCCTTCCTCACTAACACCAACCTCCAATCCCCTTTAGGATTTGTGATGCTAACTTCACACTTCAGTGGGTCAACTCCAAAATTCTTGTCCTCTATTTCTTTACCTGCTTCCTCTTTTCTTTCAGGAAAATTTATTTGGCATGCCCTTCCTTCTATGGTATCAATAAAGTTTCTATTTGGTCATATCTTTCTTCAAGTCACTGTAGAATCCTCTGACTACTCCTAAGATTATCAGGGTATTTACATGTTCCAATCATTCTCCATCCACACTGAGCATCAGAGTCAATTGAGGAGATATTTTGTAAATACAGACACCTGGGATCTAAGGGGAAAATTTGATTTCAATTGGCCTGGGGTATGGCCCAGGGGTTTGTATATGCATAGTCACGTACATAGAGAACCACAAAAAACCTTTCCATTATGATTTCACATGAAGTCAAAGAAAAGAGACAGAGCTTACTACGATATTTATTTTCCAAAACACTCTCTTTCCTTGGCTTATATGATATAAATTCATTAATTTCCCTATCTCTCTTGTCTCTTTGTCTCTCCATATTTCTCTCTCTCTCTCTCTGACTCTCTCTTCTGTCTGTCTCTGCTGTTCCCTCTCAGTCCTTTTTCCAGCTCCTCCTTTCTTGCCAACCCGTTTAATATTTATAATTCCTGGGGCTCTATTCTAAACCTTGTTTTTCTGTTTAGTATATTCTCCTTAGATAATCTTGCTGAAATTACTGTCCATATGCTTACAATGCCTAAATCTATATCTCACACCTGATCTCTTCCCGGAGCTCCAGACAGAAATGGTGCTTTGCCTACACAGGTACCTGCAGCTCACCATGGTCACAACTGAATGGATATCCTTTTGCCACCAAAAAATCTGCTTATCCTCTAGGACTCTCAACCTCAACTAGAAACACACCACCTACCCAGTTACTCAAAATAGAAATCTATAGATTATATTTGCTTTTATTTTTATTTTATTTAAGAATATTCTGAGGGCACAAACATTTCAGTCACATGAATTGCTTGTGTACACTGTGCGTCAAAGTTATGTTTGTCTATCACCCACGTAGTGTGCATTGTACCAGTTAGGTGTGAATTTACCCATCTCCTCTCCCCCTTCCCGCTTGCTTGGTTTCCATTGAATTTTATTACCATATGTGCACATGAGTGCTGATCTGCAAGTGTCACATCTCCTCTCTCACATTCCCTATCCAATCTCCAAGATTAATTGATCATTTCTACCTCCTAAATATTTCTTAAATCCATGCCACTTCTAGGTTAAGATACCTTCATCTATCAACTGGTCTTTGCTTCTTAATCTCCAAACTGGTCCCCTGAATCCACACTTAATCCTTTCCAGTCCTCTCTATACATTATAGTAAACTTTTAAACACCAAAACCAAACTAAATAAAACAAAACAAATTCTGCATTTAAAAACTGCAGACTACATTGTGCCAACATAAATTTCTGGATTTTGGGTTATATATATACTATGGTTATATACTATTGTTGGGAAAACTGGGTTAAAGGTACACAAACACCCTCTAAACTATTTTTGAAAATTCTTGTGAGTCTTAAACTATTTCAAAACAAAAAGTTATTTAAAAAAAATACAACTCTGATTATATGCTCTGCTTTCTTCCCCACCTCTTCTTAAAACCCTTAAATAATTCTGAGTGCCCTTAAATAAGGCCACCATCCTTACAATGACTTTCAAACCCATTCAAGTTCTAGTCTACCACATGCTTCATTTCCCTTCTTGGATTTCTACTACAACTGTACTAGTCTTCTTTCAGTTTCTCCAAAAGGACACTCTCTCTCTTGCCTTAAAAATTTCAGATAAGCCATGCTGTTCCCTCTGTCTAAAACAGTGTCCCCAAATCTTTCCTTGGCATATTATCTGCCTATGTTTTCAGGTCTCTGCTAAAACTCCCTTCATCAGTAAAGTTTTTCCAGATATCCTCCACTGACTTATCCCTTCAAACTAGATGAATTAACTCCTCTTTTAAGTTCCCACAGCTCCCTGGACTTCTCTTTTTGTAAAATTCATGATACTTGAAATTTCTTGTTTAATATCTCCCCTCATACCATAAATCCAACATGAACAGGGAATAAATGTCTGGTGAGAAAATATTTGTTGAGTAAATGAGTGAATGACTTGTGCAACTTGCTGCTAAAATCCAAATTCTTCATCCATTAAATCACTTCCCAAGAGTCTCTGAACTGTATATATTAATACACTGGTATATTCTGTGACATTTTACTTTTCTATATTTAGCAATATTTTTGAGAGTAGTTTATGAACCAATATTTTAGAGTTTACACTTTGAGGAAAGTGGTATGTCATTCCAGATGTTAAATTAGATCACAGTGCAGTTTAGAGATACAATTATGATGTTATTTGAATATCTAATAACAGGGAAGCAATTCAAATATATATTTCTGTTCCAGAAATAGCTCTACAGGAAGTCTACAGACTCATAGTCCATTAAGTATATGATAGAAGCGGAACTACAAAAGTTTGCCATTCACTATTATTTTCTCCACTATTATCCTGACATATGTGCTCAACTTTCCACATTCTGATGCAGTTTACAGTAATACAAAGTGCTTAGCATCCTTTGAAAGCATTTCCAGGTCTACTACAGGAATATCACAATGAGTGCTACATTTTTCAAAGAATCAAAAGGTATCTGATCTATAAGAAATTACCGAAGACCATCTGATTCAATCCCTGGTTTTAAAAATGGGAATGCTAATGAGAACAGACTTACTTGGTGCTACAACCCTGATCAGAATATAAGTTTCCTCAAGTCTAATGACAAAACTGCTTGCATTTGCACACAGATTTTAGGAATCCTGGTAAGTATATTAATTTTCAAAAATTTCCGTCTGGCATATTAAGTCCTTGGTTCCTTTTTATTGAAGTCTTTAAAAGTACAAACAAATTGTTAAATCTCTAAATTGGGAAACAACAAGAATGCAATTCAGATTTCTGATGATGGCAGATATAAGAATAAACTGAGGTTAGGCGTGGTGCCTCACACCTAACCTCAGTAATCTCAGCACTTTGGAGGCCAAGGTGGGAGGATTACTTGAGGCCAGGAGTTCAAGACCGGCCTGGGTAACATAGCAAGATCCTGTTTCTACAAAAAATAAAAAAATTAGCTGGGCATGGTAGTATACACCTACAGTCCCCAGTCACTCAGGAGGCTGAGGCAGGAGGATTGCTTGAGCCCAGGATTGGAGGTTGAAGTAGCTAGGATCTGGTGACTGTACTCCAGTCTGGGCAACAGAGGGAGGCCCTATCTCTGGAAACAAAAAAAAAAAAATCAACTGAGTAAATTTAAAATTCTGAATTCAAGTTTGAGATCTTTAAGTATTTTTAAGACTTTGAGTTCTTAAGTGTTTTTTTCTTATGAGTTCACTTTAAATAAGGAAGTAGGGAGATAAAAGTCATAGAAAGTTTTATGTCAAGGTCCAGGAATAAATTCATTAGGAAGAGAAGAGCTATAATGCTGTTGAGTTTTGCTTGTTTGTTTTTGATTCAAGTTAATGCCCTGACAATGTACTGTCTATCTCACTGGCACCTGTCCCATTTGTCTTTTTAATGGTAATTTTTTTCACTAAAGTTAGACAATACATATCTTATCTACCCACTTACACAGATTTTTTTTAGTCTGTGAATTAGTGTTCATCGTAATTCACATGAGTGAGATTTAATATCCTCCCTTTGATATTGAAATCATGTTAAAAGCTTGCAGGGGATAAGTAAATAAAGAACTAGGCCATCTCTTTTTCATATTAGCTGTGCCACGGTTTTAGAAATCAAAGCTTCCCATGCTTTTGTCCAGAAAGCCAGGCAGCAAATGTTTGCATGACAGCAGCCTGCAGAGTGGCTGCAGAAAAACTCAGGTTTGAGTCTCTTTTCTGCTGTTTTCTCACTGTTTGGTCATGATTCCACACTTTGTCTGAGCCTCAGTCGTCTCCTCTGTAAAATAAGCATTAAAAAAACACTCATCTCTAAGGTTGCTGTGAAGACTGCAGTATCGGAAATAGGATAACGGCTTAGGTGCCTGGAAGTGCTAAGTGCAAAACTGGCGGCAGTTACCATCAAGTTGCAGGACCAGCGGACAAGGGCAGGGAGAGAAAAGGCGCCCTCCTTTGCGAGAGCGGCACAGCTGCAGTGTAAGCAAGGCTTCTGGCCAGGCCCCGCCGCCACAGTTGACATGTGTGCTAGAAAGCCTGTGAAATTGATGGCAGCAAAATGTTGATTTTGCCATCTGCATGCAGACTCCCTTTCAGATAACTGAGAATGTTTGCACTCTGGCCCCCATCACCCAGGATCTCTCTTAGGAAAGGATTGTCCCCATGAGACAGTAATCGCTGAGGGTATTTCTAACCATCTACTCATCTGTGTCTCAAGCTTTACGGCAAGGTTCATCTGGACAGATTAAAATGTAGGCCCCAAGGCTCCAACCCAGAGGTTTGGATTAGTAGATCTGGGCTAGTACCCAGCCATCTGCATTTTTAAAATTAATATTATTTTTGACAAATTATAGTGATATACGCTTATGGGTCCAATGTTATGTTTTGACAGATGTATAAAATGTGGCACGATTAATTCAAGCTAATTATTAATAACATGTTCATCACCTCACTTACCTATCATTTTTTACGGTGAATATCTGAAACTTAATTCACTATTTTACCATCTGCTTTTTTAATGAGTACCTTAAATTATATATATGCATATATACTATGTATAATACATATAACATGTATGGTACACACACACACTGATGTCCACAAATTGCTTGTGGAGAAACACTGCTCTATTAATATAATAGATTGTCTAGGCTCTGTCTTTGCATTAAGTCAGAACAGCAGAAAGTCTGTCTCTCAGAGTTACTCCATCTCAGGATTACCTACGGGAGACACGGAAGAGGAGAGTATACACTGGCACCCGTCTCCCCTTGGTCGTGGGTTCCCCATGAGGTGTTAACGCCCATGGCCTTTTAGATTCATAATGTAGGCGAACATCAGAAGTGGAGTCAGCAAGAAAAGAAAGGTGAGGTACAGGTGTGGTATGGGTGCTACCAGGTTACACCTGTGTGCAGTCGGTTGTTGCAACAGTGGCTAAAGCAAAAAAGTGGGCTGAGAGTATGTGAAGATGGGCACAAGACATGTCTGATACTCTGTTAAGAAATCTTGGAGTCTCCCCACTGTGTCTCTGTTGGAGACCACCAGTACAGGAGAACCATGGAAAACATCTCTGAGGAGGTGATGCTGGATGTAAGCCTTAAAAGGAAGAAAGTAACACATTGCCAGCCAAGTGGGAGAAGGTTGTTTCAGATCAAAGGAATGTCAGACACAGGGAATAATGTAACAAAAGGTATAGGACATAAAATAGAATAATGTACTCAGGGAATTATAAACAGTTTGATAGTGAATGTGTACGACAGTGAATAGAGGAGATGGGGGAGTGAAGTCCTGTTGGACTGTTTACGTCACGCCAAAGATCTTTCTCTTTACTATGAAGGCTATAGAGAGGCATTGGAGACACTTAGGCAGGGGTCTCACGGAGAGATAGATTGCTTGTCATGAAATGATTGGGGTCTGGACTATGAGGGAGTCTGCAAGGATGAAGAATAGAAAGCATCCTAGGGAAATATTTACAAAGGGAAGCCAGAGAAGTCTCTAACAGCTACATGAGGTGGAGGGGAGAAGAGGTTTATTAAGATGACTCACAGGCTTGTCATCAAGTCAAAATGACTTGAACAATTGGATTAGTAGCTAAGTGGTATAAATACAAGACCTGATTTACTCAAGTCTCAAGCAAGCCAGGTCCCCAATTTTCCAGTTGTTTCCTATGAGTCAGCCTATCTAAACAAAACTCTTAGAATGAAGTCCATTCTTAAAAGCCCATCTTAGAAGTCACCAGTCTTTCCTGTTTGCAACCAATGAGACAGGGTCTCACTACCTCCATTCCAGCAGTAGGAAACTCTAGTGTCTTCAGAAAGTTCTACACTTTGATGCTCCTGGGAACCGTATTCATAGAAAATATGATAGGACTGGAGCCCCTTAGAGTTAGGGAACAAGGTGGCCCTTCCTTCAGGGGTAGGGAGGTCATCACCAATGAGAATGGACATTAGAAGGGATTGGAGAAACTTTGCTATGAAAAGACATCAAATTAAAAACTTACAAAATGCCTTGCTAGCAAAATAAAATATAAGTATGGTTCAAATCTGACTTGTAGATCTTCAGTCTGTGTCATATGCAAGCATAAATTCCTAAAGGCTTCATGAGACTCTTTCCTTGAGGATGTATCTGACTTTCTCATCTGACTCTACCTTATAGAGTAACTATAAGTGGAAGAAATTTGTCCCCAAATTAGACTTCAAGGCTTTTGCAGGCAGATAGTTGGGAATATTCCTGTTTATATTTTCTACTGTGTTTTCTTACTTTGAAAAACCTGGAGGTCGTGGTAAAGATAATGAGATAATGCATATAAAAGCATGTCAAGAGTCACAGAGTACTTGCAAGCATAATATGTAAATATCATCATCCTCATGGGATCACCTGAAAAATTCACTAAGACTCTCTAGATAGCCAAGAGACAAGACTGGTTTGTGCAGTGACCCAGTCTGAAGCGGGTGGTCTATGAGATTGTTTATGTTCAATAGGAGAACAACGTGGCTTAAATGTAAGTGTCAAATCAGTTTGCAATAATTTTGAGGTCTAGCTATGATCATCAGATCAGTTCCTGGATGTCACCAGTTGCTTTTTCCTTTCCTACAAGAAAACCAAGAAGAATATGTCTAGTAAGGATTATCCATAGCTTGTAATTTTTATTTACATGAATTAGGTTTTTATATGCGAGTTTTCCCTCAGGAAATTAGGGTTTCCTTAGGGACCAGAGCCCAAATCTTAATCATATGTGTGTAGCCACAAGAGGCAACCCAGACGAGTTAGATTTTCATTCGTCCCCAAAGAAGTTAAGGAACTTGGCTGACATCACCTAGCTGATATCTGGAAGAGTTGGGATTGAAAACAGTGTTTGAACAAAAGCCTCCCGGTGCTATGCTGAAATTGTCTATAAGTGGCATCCCAGTAGGATGGATGCCTCAACAGTGTTTGGGAGAAGGTCGTGCTGCATAATTGCGATTTTTTCTACCATATGTCTTTCACATGGGTTTTGCCCTTTGCTACACATGTGGGATGTTAGTCCCATTGCTTTGCACCAAAAAGATTCCTGAAGAAGACTAAAGCATGAACTGCCAAGTGCCATCCTTGTTTGATAGGGAGTGGCTACTCTGTACTTGGGTGAAGGCAACAGATGTTTCTAAAGTTTCTGCCAAAATGTTAAGTGGGGAGATGATGCTAGAGGTACAACAGAAGGTACAACAGATGTACGCACAATACAAGAAGCAGAGGGCTGGCAATGATGGGGGCCTGCTCTTGTGGCTGATGCCAACAATTACCACCATGGAGAACACTGAGTACAATCAGTGTAGCTGTGTTCCTTAACACTGTGCCATGAAGACCATATTTATCTCATCCATTAAATGTGCCAGGCAGAAAATTAATGGAGTATATCATTGTGCAAGACCATTCATAAATTTAATGGGTGCCCAGTTTTGTGCCAATGGGTGATGATGACGTTTTCAAATAAATATCCATAGCCTCAAGGAATTCGACACCAGTCTTGGTGTCACATTACCTGTGTTATTATGGTTGTCACTTATGAGCTGAGTGGTTTTGGGGAAATCATTTAAAATTTCAAATCCTCAATTTTGTCACTTACAAAATGGGAGAAAAACAATAGCTTCTGCAGAGGGTCATTGTGAGGATCAAGTGAGATAAGACATAAAAAGTTCTCAGCTCTGAGTGTCGTACTCAATGAAAGTTATTTGTTATTATCGGTATTAAGCTTCTTCATTACTATAGTTATTTAATTAGAGATAGTTTGAATATGTCCCGGACAATGTGGAATGTGAAGAACCAAAAAGTCATGGGCCCCAAATTATGCTTAAATATACCAGCAAAAATGTATATAATACATTCCTCCATCACAGACACTTTTCAAACATTAAACAAAATCTTTTCATGCTTGTGGAAAGCAGAATGAGATGTCCCTTGTGTAATCACAAGGATTCTTGTGATTACATTGAGAGAAAAAGGCAGAAGAGACGATCTGGGTAATGCTATAGAGAAAATCTGGACCTAGACCTAGAACAAGCATGGCTGGCTTTGAAGGTGGAATGGAGCCAAAAGCTAAGAATGTGGGTAGTTCCTAAAAGTTGGAAAAGACAAAGAAATGGATTCTCTCCTAGAATTTCCAGAAAGGAACAACAGCCCTGCTGACACCTCAATCTTAGCCCACAGAAATACTGATTAGACTTCTGACTTACGAAACTATACAATAAAAATTCATGCTATTTTAAGTCACTAAATGTGTGATGATTTGTCACAGCAGCAATAGGAAATTAATACAATGTCTTTGGGCTTTATTAAATTAAATTTGCAAAATAACTAAGTAAGAGACATTTAGTAGGTGTTTAGCAGATATGCTAACAGGAAGCAAGGATAACAATTTACTGAAGGTTCTGCTTGGTCTGTTACGTATCTAAGTCAAATGTGCCGAGTTATTACAGAAGCTTTAACCATAGAACGTCACGTCTGGATGGGCACTGAAACCATCTAATATAAACTCCACGACGTGTGTCAGGAAATTCCTTGAATTTGACACAGCTGGCAAGTTGCTCAAAAACAGGGGCCAGAAAATGCACTAGAAAAGTATTTGAATATGTTCCGAAGGAGGACAGAGAGAAAAATTGCATTCTAGACCTACAGAATATAGCGATATATGTAAAGATTGACGTTAGGACCTTAAACATTCCTTTGAACTCCTTCTCTCTTCACGGTGGGCCTCATATTTTGTTGTGATTTTAGCAATACCAAAAAAATCTAAATCAACAACCCCTCAAAGCTTGTCCTTCCCAATACTTATACTGCTTATCATTATTTAGCTGAAGGTAATTTTCTCTATTAAAGTGGAAATAATCTTAAGAGAGGTGAGCATACTGACCTCTGTATTATTTATATTTAGATATAACTAAACTTCTAAATTCTAGAGAGCAAGTTCTACTACCCTGTTCCACAACTATCTTTCATAGAATAATAAAATGCTTCAAAAGCTTTTCTTAAAAGATTGAAAAAAATTTTTTCAATAAACATTTCAAAGATTATAAATGCAAAAGGGCAATTTTTATTTTTTTGAGACAGAGTCTTATTCTAACACACAGGCCAGAGTGCAGTGGCCCAATCATAATTCACTATAACCTCAAATTCCTAAGTTCAAGTGATCCTCCTGACTCAGCCTCCCAAGTAGGTGGGACTATAGGCATGCACCATCATGCCAAGCTACTTTTTAAATTTTTTTTAGAGATGGAGTCTTGCTGTGTTGTCCAGGTTGGTCTCAAACTCCTGGGCTCAAGCAATCCTCCCACCTCAGCCTCCCAAATTGCTGGGATTACAGACGTGTTCCAAGCCTAGCCCACAATTTTTAAAGTAAAATCTTATTGACATTGATATATTGAGAACCTGCTGATACTTGGATCTTGTGATCATTTGCAAATTTTCCTGTCCAAGTTCATGATGACTGTTTCTTTTCACCAAAGGAAATATTAGTTTTCTATTTGCAAATAAATACTAACTTCTCAACTGATGGGCATAAATTATAGCCCTTCTAGATTATTGACTGAAAAATAAATCAGTAAATTATTGTTACATGAAACCAATAATAAAATATTATTTAAAACTGTAAAACCTCTAAACTTAATTCTGTATCATTTTATTTTAATATATATCAACATGATCTTACCATAAAATGGAAATATTTTCCTTGTGGTGAGGTTAAAACTGTCATTATATTTTTAGGCCATGAATTTTAACACTCTCTAGAGAGATAGTCTTGGAATAATGTCCAAAATCAAAACAGGAAACGAATAGGGTCATGTAATTAGAGTAGAAAATGGTTTTATATATTTTTGTTTTGCCAAAAATTCTCTGTCAAAATATGTTCTTTCTGAGACTAAGGCATGATTCATTTTCCTTGATGAGCATATTTAACTGTACACATCTGTACCATGAGTCCAAAATTTGTATTTTGATACTCCAGATTTTTCTTCAAAATTCAATTGGGTATTCTAGACATTCAGAAAGATTTTTCTAGATATTGAGCGAATTAAGATTTATAAAATGTGTTAATATTTTCAGGCAAAAGTATAAAGGAGTGAAAATTACAAAGATCAATAACTCAAAGATAGTGAATATTTTCTTTCACTTTTCATCACTCACTGAAATTTTATTTTACCTACAATGAATGTGGTTACAATTGAACCATGCTAATGAATAGCAACAGCATACACTCTATGTTAAAAATAATATGGATTTTGCAAGTGAAGACTACATTTTCAAACTACCAACACAGTAAGTTTATTATGTTTTTCGAATGAAGAAAGAAATGAACAATTCTTCTAAGGGCAGTTATTTATTGACCAACACAACCTATATTCAGTTCTAAGACATGGCTTAGTATCTCACATGATTTCCTTTTTATTTTATCTAAAATGTAACAATCACATATCAGTTACTAAGAGACCCCGTTCCAAAATAATTTGGAGCTTAACATTCAGAATCAATATGCTGTTGCTTCTCCCTTAGATTAACCTTGCTTATCTAAGGAAGAATGCTTTTACTCTATGGCAAGCTAAACCATAAATAAACACAACAGGTGTAGTCATGTATTGTAGATAAAATAGAATATTTTGCAGAGACAATGAGAATAATAGTAGTTTACAGAGGGAAGACACAGTAATCAGAGCCGGGTTCTAAACAGGAAATTGCCTTTAGGCAAGTTTCTTTACTTTCCTAAGCCTTGAGCTACTCAATTGAAAACTGATGCTAATAATAATACTTATCTCATGGGGTTAGTGTAAACATTTTTACGGAGAAAATCCATGGAAAACATTTAATACGGTGTTCAGCACAGATAAAATTGTCCTGAAAAAGCTTTCCACTAATGATAATAAACAAAGTTATTATTATCATTTTTAATGCTTTCGTGAGAATTTAAGCTACTTTCGAAACTCACGGAATTTAAACATCAATTTTAGAACCATTTTTTAACTCTATTTAAATTAACCAGAGGTTAATTTGCTTTCTATAATTAAAATGACATAGCACTATATTGATCTGAAGATTTCTTTTCTACAGTTTACCCTTTCTTTAAATTACCTACATTTGTTCAGAAAGTTACTCCGATATTTTTATTTTTATTTTTTCCCAAATCCCATTATATCCACTTCTCTTTGCTCCATTAACCTTTGAATGGCCTTTGGCCAAAAGCTATAAACCCTGACCTAAAGATTCCTGCTCTGCTCTTAACTGTGTCCTGAAATAAGTTTAATGGAACTTAGACTCTCAAAGAATCTCAGGGTGAAGAAGGATCTCAAATGTCACTTAATTCAACTTTCCTTCCCTTCATCCAACATCTACAACATCTGCAATGAGTCATCATCAAGCTTTTGGTGAAAGCCCCCTAGTGATGAAGACATCACTACCTCGAGACGCAGCTTACATTCAGACAGCCACAAAAATTAGAGCAGTTGTAAAGCAGCCACCAAATATCTCCATAGAAAGCAGCAGATGTTCTTGACTTATTTTTAAACATAGAACTGCAATTATGTCTAAGAAAATAACTTAAAAGCTCAGCCATATCTCATCTTTACTCCACTGAGAGCTGTTACATAATGTATTTTATTTAAGGAATCAATAAGGTGGGTTATATGAGCATAATCCTCTTACAAAGATATCAAGAATTGGTTCTCGTAGTAAAGCAATGCCTCCAAGGGAGAACTGTCTTGTCTCACTTCTCTAAAAAATGGGAGGAATAACTCCAGCAACTTTCTAATTGCTGGGGAAATTACATGAGGTTATCCACACAAGGTGCTTAGCACACAGTACCAGGCACATAGTAAGCATTCAACAAATGGCAGCAAGCATAAAAAAATGCCCATGGTGTGCCTAGCAACATGCTTAGCTCATATTACACATTCTCAAAATGTGATCATTACTCATTAGGCCAGTTGTTTCATTATTTAAGACCTCAATTATCACCTGCCAAAAAATATGGCTTGACAAGTGCTAACACATGCAGAGCAAGGGAATGGGTTAAAATGTTGTGTACATATAAGAAGGTAGCACCATTACAGACTTTCCTGGTAAGAAGGAGAACTTTGCTCTGTTGTGAAAACAAGATTGACAGAACTCACAGCATGAGCCGACAGATCTATGACTGCTTTATAACAGAGTTAAAGACCTCACCGTGTTTGAGAGTCCATGTTGTCTATAATTAGGATTCAGAGTAACGGAAATTGTGAAATTTCCATGAAGCATTTCTCTGTTCATTACAATACAGAAATATTACTTCTTCAAACCTTGCTCCACAAGAATAGGGGAGCAGAACAAATGGTCACACGCAGGTTAACTAAAAACAGGAATACCGTGTCAAATACGCTTCTCCACTGTGTCTCAGATGTCCCTACTCTCTTGCTTTTAGGATTCCAAGCCTCCATCAACCCTTCCACCTCATGCCTTCAACAGCTTCCTATCTGATTCTCCAGCCTGTCATTCCCATTCATCCTGCATGGAGATGTTAGATGGTAGAACAACCTTCCTCAGATAGCAATGCCATTGCCTTGCTCAGAAATTTTCCCCGTGGGTCCATATTGCTCATCTTATCAGAACTCATCTTGGTCTGGCCTCCCACCTTTTCCATCATCCCCAGCTGGTCTATTAACTACTTCTTGAATTCAACCACCTTCAGGGAGTTCAATGGAATTGCTTCCTACCATCAACCCCCCAGTTCCTGCTTTTACTCTTCCACCTCTAGCTCAGAACTCAATTCCTGTAAGAATTCCTGCATATGCCTTTTACTGGTCACTTTCTCACCTTCGGCTTTTCTGTATTCTGTTTGTCTCATGTTAACATTCACCTCCCTATATGTCACTTTCAAATGGCTTTAATCCCCATGATGCATGAATATTGTTTATCCCAAATTTACTGGAATGTCCTTTCAGAATTAGCTCATGCCCTTCATTTCATACACAAGCCCAGCAAGCCATGACTTGAGGGACTGAAGAGGTCCAGTTCTCTGAAGGTTTATAATTACATTCTACTCCTTCTAAGTGAGATGAAAATCATCCCGGTGTCCTCTGTTTTGTTTCTCTTCTGCAAGAGTGGGGGTAATACAAGCCTGAAATAATTCAGAGGGACAGAGTGTTTGCATGCCCTGCCAATCTATCGTGGATGATGTGGCATATCCACACAGCATTTTACCATTCGCGAATTGACCTTACTGTTGTTATTTAATTTGAGCCTCAAACAAATTGAGCAAAGCACCCACCTATCCCAATTAGCCACCAATTGGCAGAGATGAGAAAGAACTCCAGATCTGTTGAGTACAAGCGCAGGACTTTTCCGCCTCTACAGCAGAGCTGCCTCCCTGCGGTGAAGCTCTCCCCTCCCCCAGCCTACAGCCGGACACAGACTCCTCTACCCCCAACAACCTTGCCTTGACTTTCTATTGTTACACTCTTCCCCAACTTTCTTCTCCACCTTTGCACTATCGCAATTCTTAAAAGGGAATTTTGGCAGCTCTTCTTTATTTTTCTTGCAAGTTAATCCCACATGTTAATCTATTGTGATCAAGCACCTCACCCCCACTCCTCCCAAATTTGGCTGGAAAGAACAAGGTTGCCAGTGATATCTCTCTCTATTTCTCTCTCACTCTCATGTGGGTTTTTATAATTTTTTAAAGTAACATTTATTATAACATCTCCCATTCTTCAAATTTTTGCTTCTCTGTACTTTGCACATAATATATCAGTAAATAATCATTGAATGAATCAAAACAAATATTCAAGTAAGCTTTAGTTTACATTAATCCAGCAGTAATAAACATATTTGCAGAAGAAAATACACTTTTATCAGTAAATCCTTAAAATGTTAAATTTAATGGCCCACCCACCTGGCTCCAAGTCATTTGTGGAAACCAATAGAATGTCTGAGTATGCACATCATCTACCCCCTCAATCTGCTTCAGTTACTGTCCAGTTGGAAAGAGTAGACTAATGGGGGGGGCATTTAAAGTTGCCTCTTCCTCTATCCTCAGGGAAATCAAAACATTTTCTCTTGTACTGACCACCTATAATACCAGTTGCGCCCATCTTAGTTGGTGTTATCTGTTTGAGTGCTTCTAGTACATTTTAAAAATGTTTTGGGACCACTAAGGAATAGCTGTAAAAGACAGAGGGTCATTTACATTCCTCTCGTCTCCCCTCCCTCCTTCTCCCAGCTCCTCACTCTGTTCCAAACACACACACACACACACACACACACACACACACACACATACACACACATACACACACATACACACACACATACACACACACATACACACACATACACACATACACACACACACATACACACACATACACACACATACACACACATACACACACACATACACACACACCCACACACACATACACACACATACACACACACATACACACACACACACACACACACACACACACTCATTGGCAGCAGTTAATCAATACAACTGACGAATTGACTGCCTCTTTCTAAGAAATCATAGAGTTGGCAAGCATCCTCCCCCCCCAAAAAAAAATCAATGAGGCTATTTCTAGTCTTTATTGCAGAGGAAAAAAAATCCATTTCTCTTCCTCCTAAAAAACTCACCAGAAAGAGTTTCCATAATCTCCTAAGTTTTCATATCAGTATGTTCTTTCACATACCTAACCTAAATCATGTTGCATAGGAGTAATGCAGTATTTAAGGAAGTTTTAACTAGAGTACAACCTTCATGTTGAAAGACAGTGGGGAACAGAGTTGAATAAATGAAGCGAAGCTAAATACTAAAGGATGTTAAAGTCTAGACTGTTCTGAGCTAAGAAAATCAATTAATTAAACTGTAAGTATGAGGCAGGAAAGAGACATAGTTTTAGTTAAAATGATCAAAGCAGTATTTTAACTCTATATATAGACTGACTTTTTCTGAAATGCTCCACTAGAAATCCTCCTTTCCTGAATGCATCTCGTGTTCTGAGTGTGAAGCTCATAGGTGCAACGCCAACTGCTACTACAGAAATAGCTGCTTTCAATGGAATTGAGTTATGTTTGGCAAAAATGACATTTTTTTATTGAGGCTTTCAGTTTTCTTCTTCTTTTTTTAGTTTTTTTTTAAATAGAATGTTCAAAATATTCCTACTGCTGTGGCTGGTTGACGCTTAAAACAGTTCCTTTCTACTTATAACATGCTAATGTAATTTGACTATGCAAATTGCAAATTTTAATTGTTTTGTATTTTAAATCAGATCTCACTTATAAAAATCCATTGCTCTCTATGCATGTATGAATACAGATTTAAAAAAACACATTTAACTAATTTAACTAACGGTTTTTATTTGATAATTTTTCTTTCCTGTGAGGAGCAAAATTACATGTTGAGAAAGTAGTAAGGATGTAGGAAGGGAAGACAGGAAAAAGATAGCTCTGGTTGGTTTTATTGGTGGGATAATAGCTATTCACAGCTAACACCCTGCATAACACGCTGCCATCCTTATGCTCAACTGAAAAACTCTGAGAGAACATAAAGACATAAAAATATAGTACGAACTGCACTAGCATTACTGAAGAGTCATAAAAACAAGCTCCTTTTTCTATCTGTGCCATTGACTAGCTGTTCGCCTTTAGGTTAGTCACTTAACATCTCTGAACTTCACTCACTAGTGACTGAATTAGTATCCGTGTCTGTTTAACTGCAAAGCCAAATGCACATTTCCCTGCATATTATAGTTTAAATTAGGAAAAGCAAAGCCTGTGGGTGTCTGGTACTTTATGCAAAAAAGAAAAAAAAAACACAACAAAGGAAAATTGGCAGAGAGGTCTAAAATCATTGTTCCATGTCATCAGTTAATGAGGGACTTTGGTAGCTAAAATCAAAATTAAGCTCTTTCACTGCCAAGTTGAAGCCCATAGAGCTTTTCCAATTTTTTATTCTAATTTCTGTTGAATACAACCTGGGATATATTGAATAACACCATAATATGCTAACACTGTTTTCAAAAAATCTACCCATGTACCATGTTAAGCTAGTATAGCATTCATATGAATTTGGAAAAATGGAAATTAGGTTAACCTGGTTGATATTAAATTCATATTGTGTACAGAAATATATTTAAGAGTAAACTAAAGAAGATGGAACATTTGAAATATTACGTTTAATTCTCTAATACCACTCCATCCCAATTTTCCTAATTTACAATAAAAATTAAATATCTGAACAAAACAAGCTGGTCTGGTACTTTAATCATCAGATCTATTTCCATAATACATCCAGATCTGGTTCAAGCCTTATATGTCACAATAGTTTTGTAGATTTTAACTAGCAACATCTCTGGCAAATGTGTTTATGAATCTAATAATGAAAAGCAAAAAAAGGGAATCCAGATTCAGAAACTCATGAGGATGAGAAAATCTGGCAAGATCTGTATTTTATATATTTATTTTTAGTGGAAGGATCTATTTTGAGGTTGTGAGTTTTTATTCTCCTTTGTTGAACTAGAAAAAGCAGCATATACTATTCCAACAACCTACATTTTTATTTCTGTTTTAAAACCCAAAAGCCTTTTTCTGCTGAGAAATTGTATAACTAGTATCTATGATAAAGTTTGATTATACAGTAGTCAAGGCATTGTTTCCTAGGAAACAGTAAATGTTTTTAAAGTATCAAATGTGAGAAGTCTAGTGCTTACCACTGTGATACAATGATGATTTGGGACCCCCACTGCCAGGACCCCCTTCACCCAGGAAGTGTAAGACATGATCAGTTACTATGTGGGAAAGGTCTTTTACTGGTTTTACACATACAACACATATACCACTGTACTTAATCTATTTCCTGCCTTACATTGCATCCTTAAAACAAAAGACTTTCAGCACAAAGTAAAGAAAACCACGACAATTCAATTTGGCTCTGTAGGTGTGCATAGTGGCAGGCCAAGAGAAAATAACACCCTGACTGTAGCTCACTCTTGACATGTAGTGTGGCTTTACAAGAAAGATCTTCAGATCAGGGGGAAAAAAAGAACTGGTCTCTGCTGTTGACTCTGCAGTTTTCTACCTTCGGGTAAAAAGTGTAACTTCTCCGAACTTCAGTTTCTTCATGCTATACCTATATCAAAGAGCTTTGCAAATATCTTTTTTAAAAATGCACATATAAATCAAAAAATAACTTAGTGGGGAGTCAAGTCCCTTAGAAATGCACAACATTATTGAATTTCAGTTAATGTTGTAAATATCCTGTATCGTGTCATTTGCTCAACTTCTCATCCACCAACCAATCGGTATCAGCCCACAAGCCCAATAGGCAGTCCCTGTCTTATCAATCATGTTGCCATCTTTATTTCAACAGTTCCAAGCTAAGACTTCATTAGCTTTCCCTACCTTGTCTCCCTGCCAAAAACATCCCCCAAACTCTAGACCATCCTACAAATAGCTCCAGATCAATCTCCTAGCAGATATATTATTTACAAATATATTCTCCTAGTCAGTTACTTCCCTTTTAATTCTCTTTTAAATACAGAAGTCTTTAATTTGATAAAATCAAATTTATCAATTTTCTCTCATTATAAATTGTGTTTTTGGTGTCATAGCTAAGAAATCATTGCCTGCTCTAACTCAAGGATGCAAAGTTTTTATTTTATGTATTCTTCTAAAAGATAGTTATTTGATATGCAAAACATTTATAGGTTTAGGTTTTAC
>CAUYSK010054019.1:0-18276 GCA_963575035.1 Avahi laniger | reverse complement strand
TATATTGACTCCTTGTCAGATGCATAATGTTAGTTGGCAAATATTTTCCCCCACTCTATAGGTTGTCTCTCTCCACTAGTTGATTGTTTCCCCAGAGGCTGGGGAGAGTTGGGGCAGGGGAGGATGGGGTGAGATTGGTCAGTGGGTACAAAGTTACAGTTAAACAGGAAGAATAAGTTCTGGGGTTTTGTTGCATGCTAGGGTGACTCTAGTTAACAATAATGTATTGCATATTTCAAAATAGCTAGAAGAGTGAATTTTGAGTGTTCTTACCACCAAGAAATGACAAGTGTTTGAGGGGATAGATATGCTAATTACCTTCATTTGATCATTACACAATGTATACATGCATCAAAACGTTACGATGAACCCCATAAATAATGTACAATTATTATGTGTCAATTAAAAACAAAACAAAACTTGAAAAAGTATACTAATTAAAAAGGGGGCTGAGACTGACGGACTACACAAAGTGGGGGCTAATGGAACTTTACAGAGATCAGGTACCAAATCTTGAAAGGAGAAAAAAAAGTCCACAAACCGTAGATGATGTTTGCAAGGTGTTCTTATAAGATCTGTAAATCATCATTTAAGTGAAAGTTCTAAGTAGTAGCTGTGTAGCTGGTTTCTTTTTTCTCCCCACTAAATCAGTTTGGAAAATGTGCTTCCCAGGGGATGTGTGGGAAGCTTCTGAGTTAGTCCTTTGGCACATTGTAAATAGCCTTAGTGTTGAGTCCCTGGTTTCAAACAGGCAATGAGATTGTTTCTGAGCAGCATTTCTTTTTTTGTTGAAAGAAAGTGGTCCCTTCTGTTCAGAGTTTGTGTTGTGCCGGGAGCCTCGGGAAAGAAGGCGCATGAGAAGGATGAAATCTTTTTAGCATGCCTGCCCAGCAGCCCATGACCCGTCAGGTTCCAGGAGCCTTGACTCAGCTTCTGGCTGGACTGAGGGCTAAAGGAAGCGGTTCAATAAGATGGGCTTAGGCTGGGGCTGCAGGATACCTTGAGACAGCTGGGAGTCACAAAACAAAGAGCAGGGTTAATGGGAAAAAACAGCCCCTGAAGAGAAAGTTTTAATGCACAGGGGATGCATTTGAAAACTAAAGCTTCTGTTTCTACTGGTAAAAACTCAAAGTCTGAACATGGAGTCTTATTATTTCTATATTGGTGAACCAAAATGCCATTGTTCTCCCAGCTATGAAGACCTCTGCCTCATAATGATATTGACTCTTGCTTTTCTTCCATTCCAAGATTTACACACTCCAGATTCAGGAGCACATAAATCTTTCAATAGAACCCGGGTGCAGGGTGGGGAGCAGCTCTGGCCCACTGCTGGTGGCCTGGCCACTGCTGCCCAGTGACCCCACTGCCCACCTGCCAGCCCCTCAGCAAGGTCAGAGGGAGAACAGGGCTGTGTGGACGAGCCAGCTGATTCATGCCCATAGGCCCCACCGCGTCTGGGCCGCTGTTCCTCGCAGAACCTTTCTCCCACTGCCCCTCGTCCTCCCATGTCTGAGCCATGCCGGTTGTCTTGCTTGTTCTTCAGCAAGTCAGTCCCGCTCTGGCCATGAGGCCCTGCCTCACTGTTTCCACTGAGTGTCCCCAGAGTATTTTTGCCCTAGATTTCTATATGACCGCCTCGCTCACCTACAGAAAAAGATGCAGACCTGATGCCTTTGCTCAGATTCTCTGCGTCGCTCCTTCTTTCTCGAGGACCACAGTCTGGACGTTGCTGCTGTCCTCACTGTCTTCTCCAGAGTCCTTGTCAGGCCCTGTGTGACAGCAACAGCATCAGCCCCACACAACCTCACGCCCAAACCACAGGCTTATGCTTGGCCACAGGCCAACAACCGCTCTCAGATGAGACGTGCACCATGAGCCATGGTTCTGGATCTGGGCTGGGACGAGGTGGAATCTGTGGGCTGCGGGTCTGGTCAGATGACATTCTCACTGTGGGCTTTTCTTCTGGACTCAGATGAATTACATGCTATGGGCTCTTTCTTGTGGACTGAGATGAGATGCACACTGTCTCCGTGGGTCTGGACTTAGATGAAAAACAAACTATGGGATCTTAGTCTGGACTCCTGAGTAGCCACTGAGGGGAGGTGCAGCCTGTGAGTGCCTTGAGGTGAGTACGGGCTCCTAGAAGGGGAAAGGCCATGGGAAACTAATCAGCACGCCTTGTCCTCTCTGTACATGCCCCCAAACGCAGCAGGTCCTGAGCATGTCCTACGGACTGCAGACACAGAGCTGAGCCATCCGCCCCTTCTCCTTGTGGCCGTTTATGAAGTGCATCCCCCAGGGAGCTCACCTCTTCACATCGCTTCCCGCCCCCACTCTCCCTTTTCTCACATCACAATCCTGGCTTACACCTCCAAATTATCGCCTCCATCCCTCCCTCAGGCTCTGCTTTCTAGAAGACTGGAGCTCAGTCATGCCCTAATGTCTTCCCCACGTATCCCAAGGACCCATTCTGACCACCCTGTTTCATGCTGTCAGAAGCCCACAGCACGCTGGGTACCCTTGGCCTTGCTGCATTTTTTGCTCTTTTTGTATTGCACTTAGCACCTTCTAACCTCTGTTCATTTACTTATTGATGATATTTACTGTTTGTATCTCCCTTCCTCGGCTACAGTAGAAGCTCAATGAGGATATTTTCTTCGCTGATGCACCGAGGCACCTACAACAGCGTCTGGCACATGGTGGGCACTCAGTTAATATTTATTCCTCAATGAATCAGGTTATTGTTAGGTTAAAAGAGAACCCAGGGAAAGTGCCAGGCACATGGCATCTCTGACCGATTTTAGCACCAGGGTGCTCCCAGGCCAGGCCTCCCTCCCATCAGCTACCTCTCATGTGCAGTGCGACAACCAAATTTACAGCAATTTGTGATACACTACGTGTTCCGGTTGCTGTAGCTTTGTAACAACCCACAGTTGTGTCATAAAATAACTATTGTATTATCCTTCTGTATTTGTCCTGGTCAGACAAGGCCAGGTGGGATTGGCTTGTCTCTCTCTGTGATGTCTGGAGCCTCAGCTGAACACTTGTTCTTAGGGTACCTCAAGGATTGGAGGCTGAACATTTCTGGAGACATCTGTACTCCCACGTCTGGTGTTGATGCTGGATATTGACTGGAACCACAGCTGGGTCGTCAGGAGAAACATCTATGCATGGTTTCTCTGTGTGCCGTCTCCTCCTGGGCTGGTTTGGGCTTCCCCACAGCATGGCTGGGTTCCAAGAGCATCCTAAAGAAATAGATGGAAGCTCTACACCCTTCATGACCCAGTGTCAGAAGTCATATAGCATCACTGGTGCTGTAGTCACAGGCCTGTCAGACTCAGGGCAGGGGACAGACCCCTTCTCTCAGGGGAAGGAAAGTCAGAGAGCAGGTGGCAGTGTCCCAGCCCAGAGGAGCTGAGGAGTCCTGACTGCAACATGGGATCCTGGGTGGAACACTGGAGAAAATGTAAGGAAATCTGAATAACACGTGGGCTTTAGTCAATAATGACCTATCAGTACTAGTCAATTAACTGTGACTAATATACCATACCAATGGAAGAGGTTACTGAGAAGGGAAATGGGGGGTTGGAGTACGGAAACTCTCTGTACCGTCACCACAATTTTTAAATTAATAGTCTAAAGCTGTTTTTAAAAATAAAGTTTATTTTTAAAAAGCAGAAAAAGAGCATCGCTACCTTTTTTGGAAAATACAATCTGCACCGACAAGGAACAGGGCTGATCCAACCTTGAAGGAGGAGGCAGGAGCTGGGTATTCAGGCGCGGAAGTGCCTATGAAGTCTCCAGATAACGGCGATGCGTATCGTCCACAAATATGAAGGGAAGAAGAAACTTAACTCCATAAAAAGAGCAGATGACCCAAAAATTCTTTCAGGGACTGACTTTAAAATGCACTGTGGTCATATTTTACAGCCAGTTCACGACCACGGGTACTTTCCTACATACAGATGCTCCCTCAAGGTCAACTGGACAGACCTTCCACTTAATTTCTTAGTCAAGGGTTGCATAAGTAACGAAAACCAACCATATCAAACTTTAAATGTGATGAATATGCAGTGACTTTTCATCAGAACTTCATATATTTCTGAGAATTTATTTTAGTCTTTGAAAATTAAGCTTCAAATTTTTAAAACTTCGTTGAGTTAAAAAAAAATCTAGCATATTAAAAGGTACATGTGAAGGAGTGTGGTAAAGATGGCCACTAGTTTCTTGATGCCCTTCCTAGGGAGAGGTGGGATCTAATCCCTCTCCCCTTGACCAGGGCTGGCCTTAGGGACTCACTTGGTCAGTGGAAAATGGCAGGAGTGACTTTCTGGGCTTTCCAAGGTTACATCATAAGAAGATGCGCAGCTTCTGCTCTTCGAATACCACCCCCGCGCTGTGAGAAGCCCACGGCATGTGTAACGATCGTGGGCAGGTGCTTGAGTTAACAGCTCCAGCTGACCCCCCAGCCCGAAGCCAACATCACCTGCCAGCCACCTGAGATGTCCCACGCAAACGAGATGACTGCAGCCCCAACCACCATCTGACTATAACCACATAAGGGACCCCAAGCAAGAATCACCCAGCTGAGCCCAGCCAACTCACAGGTTTCTGAAAGATGATACATTTTTGTTGAACCACTAAATGTTGGAATGATAATGCAGAAATAGCCCATGCAAAGGTTTATAGGTATTTAATAGGTAAAGTTTTAAAAATTTTAAGAAGTTTAAAATTGGCTAAAGGTTGTATAAGAATTATGAGAAATTGTAAATTTCAAGGAAAGAGAAAAAAACATAATTTGAATTTAGACAAAAAGCAGCCAGGTATAGGTAGGATGAATCATGTAGAAAAACAGGATGTGAATCACCAAGTTGTCCTCAGTGTGGAAAAGCATAACAGCACATTCACGCCGTAACTCTGAATACCGTGCAACGGATTTGGATACATGTTCTTTTTATGCTCCTTTTTTATATTTATTTATTCAATTAACTATTTGTTAGTTATTTTAAGTAACATAAAATCTGTAAACCTATTACCCAGAATGAAAGCTAGAGCCATAATAATTTCTCGTGCTAACTCTCTGGCCCATCATATGCTATCTTCTTGCTTCTTCCATATTCAAAATAAGATGGTCTCCATATGCATCTTATATTTTCTTCTTTTTTGACATAATCTGCTTATATTTTCCGAAAGTTGCATTTGGTTTCAGACAAATTCATGCTGCTTCCCAGTTTATTGATCACTGGGCTCATTAGCAGATATACCTAAGAAGATAGAGAAGGATAATGAAATAAAGGAATATTAATATTTTACTATTAATTATTAAGATTATCAGTATGGTTCTGTTGCATTGGCTACAACCAGCCTATGATTTAGTCTTTCCAGTGTTCCTTGTAAACAAACTACATGAGGGGCAAAGGGCAATCCCTGGAAGCTCCCTTCTGCCTTCCTCAACCTTTAAAACTAAGATCTAGAGCCATGAATTCAGCACATAAGGTAGATAAGCTTAAGAGAATAAGCGTGATATTCACAGTTCATGCATCTAAGACATACACAGCAGGGAGAAAGACATGAAAACAAATAAATACAAATAATATAAGTGTGTCAAGGGTAACACCAAATTAATTGTGTCTGGAAGCCAGGGTATAAAATTCGTCCCAGGGCCGCTGACACTTGACTGGGATTTTAAAGTAAGAGCAGGGATTCATCAGAGGTGGAAGGGCAATGATGGCAGAATGTTCCAGAAGGATGGAGCAGAAATGCACAGTCAGATCCCTGCAGCATCACAAGGCTGGAGAACCTGTCAGCAGACTGAGACCAGGGACAAGGGCTAAGAGATGCTCCAAAATGTCTTGCCAATTGCAACACGGCAGCCACAAGCCCCTCAGGATCCCTATGCTCTTGGACTGCATAGAGGTGCCCTAATTGTAAAGTTAACCTTGGATTTTGAAGACTTGATATGAAAAAAGTATGTATTACAGCTCATCAGTATTTTTATATTGATTATAGCAAAATAATAAGGTTTTGAATATTCTTTTTTTTTTTTTTTTTTTTGAGACAGAATCTCACTGTGTTGTCCGGGCTAGAGTGCCGTGCCGTCATCCTAGTTCACAGCAACCTCAAACTCCTGGGCTCAAGCGATCCTCCTGCCTCAGCCTCCCGGATAGCTGGGACTACAGGCATGCACCACCATGCCCGGCTAATTTTTTCTATATATTTTTAGTTGTCCAATTAATTTCTTTGTATTTTTAGTAGAGACGGGGTCTCGCTCTTGCTCAGGCCAGTCTGGAACTCCTGAGCTCAAACAATCTGCCCGCCTCAGCCTCCCAGAGAGCTAGGATTATAGGTGTGAGCCACCGCGCCCGGCAGGTTTTTGATATTCTGCATTAAATAAAATATATTGTTAAAATTAATTTCACTTGGTTTTCTTTCAATTTCTTTTAGTGTAGCTACTAGAAAGTTTAAAATTGCATGTGCAGCTTGTGATATTTTTCTTTTGGGCAGTGCTGATCTAACATATTGGCCTTACATTGTATCCTGCACAACTCCCTCTAAGATTGATCTGAAAAATCTGCATTTGTTTGCATCTTAATGCATTGGACTTTATGATCTTTAAAAAATGTCCCCTCATTAATCTGCAAAAACCACTAAGGGAAGCCACAGAGTTCGGAGCCAGCATGATGCAGCTTATCATTTGTTTTGCAGGAATCGAGGAGGATATCTTCTTTTAAAATGTCTTCCCATATCATGCTTGAATAAGAAATAAAATTATAGCTTTTTTTTTCAAATCTTTATTAGTAATGTTCTAAATGCATAATTCTAACAGACAATTGTTTGGGAGAGACCAGACAGCCCAATTCTTCTGGTAGTTACTAAGTGTGCGAGGTGAATAACGTGCCCAGGCCATCCTGCACAGGGGCGTGTTGTGTTTAGCCCACAGTGTCCCTTGGGTAGATTTGCACATGAAGTGCTTAGAACCAGGCAGGGAGTTTTATTCCATGGAACATGACGTTTTATTGCTACTAAGGACCTCGGATGCCCGCCAATCCCACATCCTAGGGACAGAGGTGTGGGAACTTCCATGCAAGGTTGTGCTCTCAATGCCAACGCAGGGACAGGAGACTTGTCTCCCAGGACACCACTGTCTCTTCCATGGAGACAACTACAGTCTCTGTGGCCTTTTTGGGCAGCACAACATCTCTTAGTGCCAACAATCATCAGAGGAGATGAGCTCTGAACGTGACTTAGACCCAAGGGTGGGAGAGTAGGAGCTCTGAGAGGCCCTGATTTTGAGTAAATCCTTTAGGTCACTGTCGTTCTGTCTTCCTAAAGGAAATTAACTGATATCTCCAGTTTGTGTGGTTCCTCTGTCCACGCTGACTGAAATTTCCTGGGTGGGTTGTCACCACCATGAGCTGAGGCTGAAATGTATAGACAGAAATGGAAACTACGGGGATCTTGATAGTAACAAATAATAATTAGGGAGACATCCTTCTATGCTGGACATCTTGTCCCCATTGGCTCCTTTAATCCTAGAAACGTAGTTGCTATTATGGCCCATGTTTTATAACATGATGGTCAAAAAAAGACGCAGAAGAAGGAGCTTGCCCACCATCCCACAGCCAAACACTCATGAAGTCAATCACAACAATGGGTTGTCTCCCTTCAGCATAAGCACGGCCAACCCTTGCAAAATATACCTCCAAGCAATTATGTACTGAGTCTAGGTTTGGCATAAATGGAGAGAAATTAATGGCAGAAAACACAAAAGTCAGCATGTCGATGACAGTCAAGGGCAGGGGCTGTCGGAAGCTCTGGGCTTATGGGAGAAGTTGGCTCCTTGGGACAATCCTCAAGCCAGGAAAAGGAAAAGGGAATCTCAAGCAGTGGTGATATTTCTCCTAAGTGTTCAAAGAAGAACTTAGTAAAGAGGAAAAAAAAAAAAACAAAAATGTAGAAACTATACCAAAGGGGGTGGATGTCATCTTGTTTCCAATGGAAACTAATGAATATCTTCTGGATGCTAGAAAAGCCAACCAATGTCTTTAAAACATAAAAGAGGGACAGTGTTAGAGAGACTCCAAGTGGAACTGCAAGAATTTTCCCTTCTTTTGACACAAACTTCGGGGATCTCCCACCTAGAAGGAAGATGGGGTCATGGATCCTGTTCCTCCTTCTCTGTTACACTGAGCTGCCAGCAGCCCCCCACACACTCAGGGCCCCCCACGGGGACAGGGTCTCTGCATGTGTGACTGGGATGATGTGGCCAAGAAGGATCACGGAATATTCCAGGAGCGAAGCCTGAGAAGACAAGGGGACAGGTGGTGACTATGAAAATGACTGCTGCTTCCTCCCACACAAATGGGCTTTCCCAGGGCCAGGTTTGTACATGAGTGTGTCTCACTCCTAAGCTGCCCTATGGCTTGTATGTTTGTCCCCTCCCAAAGTCACGTGGGAATTTAACTGCCATTGCAACAGTATTAAGAGGTGGGATCGTTAAGAGATGATTAGGCCATGAAGGCTCCACCCTGATGAATGGATGAATGTGTTTACGGTAGAAGTGGGTTCACTATCACAGCAGTGGGCTCCTCGTAAAAGGACAAGTTCCGCCTGGCACGTGCGCATGCTCTCTCTCTTCTCCCCCTCCTTCTCCCTCTGTCTCTTGCTCTCTCTTTGTACTTCCACTATATGGCGCCGCCTGCCATGTTATGATGCAGCAAGAAGGCCCTTGTAAGATTCCAGCTTCTCAATCTTGTACTTCTCAGCCTCCAGAAGTGTGAGAAATAAATTTCTGTTCTTTCCCCGAGCCCCACCATACATACTCCCAAATGTGTAAAAAACAAGGGTGTTTTATTGAATAAAGAACCACAGTTCATCCAGAGTCTAGACTAAGAAAGTCTGCATAATCTGAAATTCTGGCCCGAAAAGAGACATATGTTGGGATGAGACCATTTGAGGGTGAGGACCAAGCAATGTATATGAACCAAGATAATCTTCAAATCAAAAGCAAAGAGAAATCTTTTCAAAATTGCTGTTCCAAGAAGCCAAGCCTGAGGCCTGCATAGGTCAGAACATCCCCAGAGTGATTTCCCGTCCTGGCCCGGCAGACACATCACTCATGCCTGGCTTAGAGAGGACAAGGGATGAAGCTAAACCTATTTCCCAGGTGGTGCAGGAAGGGGCGGCCAACTCAGTCACGTTCTCACCAGAATAAGTGATTACAGTGGCAGCCCTGGGGACGGCCTTGTCTGCCAAAGTGACCTCACAGACCCGCCCACCACCCAGACATACCGATGCAGCTTTTACTCCAAGTAAGCAGCTCCCTCTGGCTCTTACCCAGCCGCTCATAGGTTTTCTGCAGTAAAGACAAAATGTACAAAAGGAATTGTTCACACATGGTGAAAATTTATTCAGGAAAGGTCATTTGTTTTGGTGGAAATGGAATGTTCTTGAAAATGTTGCCATCATTAGCAATTATAGTCCTATTCTGCAAGCCGGGAGACAAAACGGAGCTGACCTCCAGCTTCTGCATAAATGGAAAGTAAAAGTCTGAACAAAACAAAAAGGCGCAGAGAATAACAACCACATCAGGACAATCCTTCCAGCCTCGTGGCGGAAGGGAACTGTTCTGTACACACCGCTCTCCCTCTCTTTAGTGTTTCCGAATTTCTTTCCTCATTTGGTAGGATCGGTGTGTCAGGAGTTGAGCTGGCTCTGCTGCCGTTGGAGGCAAGGAGTAGCTTGATATGAGCGACCACAGCGACGCTGGAAGGCTGTCCCATGAACCAGAAGCAGAGAAGGCTCCCCCACCACGAGATTACACCAGAGGTTTCCACACTCGTCTGCAGCTATCCCCCACTCCCTGCCAAGACTGTGAATTAATTTGTCTTGGGTTCAACTTGGTTTACAGAATTTTTTAAATTTGGGAATTATTAGATTATATGTTTATTCAGTAAACATGAGTCCTGCATTTCATACTATTAAATGACGGGCATTGAACAAAGGTAATCAAAACAAAAGGAGCCAGGTCCTTAGGAAGCTTGCACGTGACTGAGGGGAATAAAGATCCTGCGCGAGTGGTGACCCCCGCAGTGGTGTCGCTGGGTGTCGGGAATATGCTCTGGATTAACCTCGCTCGGTGCTGCCGGATGGTCCCGCCCAGCCAGGGAGCTCCGTCCCCTCTCTCAGCCTCTCCAGCCTGGGCTTCGCCTCTTCCAATCTGCCTGTCTGCGGCGTCGCAGCGGCGGCTCTCTGATTACTGGGAAGGTTTGTCTTCTCTTCATATTTGTTAGGCCCTTCAGTTGACATTTCTGTGAACAAAGTCCATTTCACAGCTGCCACTCAAATTCTATTGGTTTCTCTGTCATCATCTTAAAGAATTGCAGAGTTCCTTTCTTCTATGTATTAACGACTTCCGGTTTTGTACTTTAATTTTATGTTTTCAATTAGTAATACACTTAGAAGTTTCAAATTTTAACGAGTAAAAAGAATCTTCCACAAACTCACGTCTCTAATCCTGACCCTCAGCCACCTCATTCCTTATTTATGTTTCTTGAGATAGTTTACACACATGTGAGCATGTAAATCACACACATTCGCACACACAAATCTTCTTCCCTTCCCGTTTATACTAAGCGGCCGGTTATTTAAGCACTCTTCTGTTCCTTGCTCTGTTTGCTTAACAGTACGTCCTGGAAATTGTTCTATATCAATACATAAAGAATTTTCTCGTTCCTTTTTGAGGTTCTAGAGCATGTCCTTGTCTGGATGCGTCATAATTTATTTCACCAATCAATTACTGAGAGCCATCTAGTTTGTTTCAATTTTTTGTTTCTATATGATAAATTCTACAAGTACAGTGACTATATCAAAAGGCATGTGGACTTTTAATTTTGAAATTTATTTCCAAACTATCTTCCATAGAAGCTGTATGAACAAACATTTCCACCAGAGAGGCATTGGCGCTCATGGTCTGTCGCCAAAGCAGGCGAGGCCGCTCTGACTCTGTCCCGCTGCTTGGTGAGACACTCTGCTCGGCCTCGCTCACCCGCGGGTGAAGGCAAGTCCCCCCTGCACAGCGCCCACTGCGCTCACACCCCTGAGCTGTGTGCCCCCGCTGTGCCCTTTTTCTGCCATATTCTGGTCTTTTGTTTGGGGGGATATGTACTATATTAGGGAAATGAGCTGTTTCTGTGACGTTGGTGGCATATCCCAATTTCCCCCAATTTATTATTTGTCTTTTGATTTCACTGCATGCTTGGTACAATGCCAAAATTTTTATTTTATGTAGTTATATTTATTAATCACTTCTTTCCTTTCTCGTGGCTTTGTTTCATAGTCAGAATATCTTTCTGTACTCTGTATATAATATTTTATACATAATACATAATATTTTCTATATTTTATGTACAACATATATACACTACTGATGATTATATATTCATTTTATTCCCACATATCTGGATTCTGAAGTCCTTTGTCACTGCCAAAACTTTTTGGTGGATTGTCTCAGTTTTCAATGGTAGATGATAACTGTAATCAAATATTTACATCTTTCACTCCACATTTGCACATCTTTAATTTATTTACTTTTCTAAATTTTGTAGGGTAGTGCAAGATAAGTAATAATGAATAATATTGAAGATAAATAGGAGCTTATAGCTTTATATTTTCTTAAACTTTAATGAGAATGTTTCTGGTCCCCATGAAACACGATGCTTATTTCGGAGTGTATGTACACACACACACACACTCACACACATACACACGCATATGGCTGAGAAGAAGTATCAATGGATTACTTTTAAGAGTCCTTTTTCTTAACAGAAATGAAAATTGAATTTTATCATGTGCCTTTTCAATATCTTGGAAATAATTAATTTTTTTTTTTCTGACATTGAACCTCTTTGCATTCCTGGAATAAATCCCCATATAATTCATTCCTCTAAAAAACCTTCATTGTTCTGTTTCTGTTACTTATTTTAGGATTTTTGCATGAGCGTTCTTATGTAAGATTGGTCTATAATTTACAATTCATTATGCAATCATCATCACATTTTAGTATCAAATCATGTTTGTTTCTTCAAAATATTTTGAAAAAAACAATTATTTTTCTTTTGTCTGAAATAGTTTACCTGTCTTTGGAATTTTCAACTCTTTAAGATGACAGAATTTTTTATTATTTTCTGAATGTTGGACAGTTGTTTAACAAATCCCTTAATTTCTACAATCATTTGTTTGTTTTCTGTCTCTTCTAGAGTTTCTCTCTTTTTGAGTGAATTTTTGAAATCATATTTTATTAGAATATCGCCATTTCCTCCAAGTTTTCAAATATATTTCACAGAGTTAAGCAGAGAGGTATCTTCTGATTTTTCATTATCTCTGATATTATATTTTCCTCAACATTTCTTATTTTGTGTGTTTGTGCTTTTCTATTGTGAATTTTTGTCTAAGTCTTGCTTTAGTTATATCTCAAAGGTTTGAAATGTGAATTGTCATTGTGATTTTTGTTATAGTTATTCTGACATTTTTATTTGATTTTCTTTTTTCAGCTTATAATTGTTTGAAAGCATCTTAAAGTTCAAATGTTAAGGACTTTTTGTTTTATCATTAAATTATTATTTAATAATATCATTTATCATTAGATTATTTGTTTTATCATTAAATCATTAATCTGATATTAAGATAAATTATCTACTTTCTTTCTGTAAACATAGGTTATTAAATTCTAGTTTTATTTCATTAGATCAGATAATAGCTGTACTTCTGATTTTTAGAATTTACTAACATTGTCTTTTTCTTTTTAGATTCATTGTATCAGCACATTTCGTGACTGGTCTATGGGCATATGAGAAGATTTAGTCCTTGTTTTCAAGGTATAAATTTTAATATGCTAAGTAGATATAACCCTTATTAATTATGATATTTGACTCTTCTATATCTGCCTTACATTACAGATGTGATTTGAAGACTTTCACTGCTGGAATCTAGTTCTCATTAAACCTCTTGCAGTTTTCATATTATTAATGTGGTTGTTATGTTATCAAACTGTGTACTTCATCCCTTAGCATTTTTAAGTGTCCTTCTTTGTCTTAATTAATGATTTTTAGCATGGATTCAATTTAATCTGATGTTAAGATAAATTATCTTTTTTCTTTCTGTAAACATATGCTAGTTTACACTTTGCACATACCTCTATATTCTGATTTTAATCACTAATTTTATTCACATCTCTTGTCACAGAATAAAGGTGGGTTTTCATTTGAATAGATATTTCAGCCCATTTGCACTTACTGAAATAACAGATATATTCGGTTTAGTTCTGTCACTTTATATTATCTTTTCTATTTTTATAGCTTAAAATTATTTCCATGTGGTCTGTTTTCATTGTACATTTTCTCTAATAATAAAGAAGATTCATATTTTTCATTTCAGTGGGTTGCCTTTATAAACATGACTTTCCATAATACCTTTAATTATTTATATATTGGACAGCATCTCATAATTGCCAATTATGAGCAATGATATAATTAACATATTTCTTCTTCCCCCACTTTCATCTTCCTGTCTCTCCAGCTAATTTAATTGATTACGATCTCTTTTGTATTGCTTAAAACACTTATATATGTATTCTTCTATTTGCAATTCTGAATATCCTCGAATTCCCCCTCCCAACAATTAAATATGAGGATATGAACACACACACCACCTCCCATTCTTTTCCTCCTTCCCTCTAACGTATTATTAATTGTACCATCATTTTATTGTCAGGCCTTGTGACATCTCCATTCTAATCTGTCACACTAGTTTCTGTTTGTGTTGTAGTATGGATGCATGGTCCCCCTGAGCCCACTGTGGACATGTGGTCCCCTATGTTTGCCCACCATTCGTTCAGTCCAGCACTTTGAAATGTTAAACTGAATAGGTCCCATCATTTAAATTGCATACAACATGCCTTTACACATATGGTGTTTGGACTTTCAAGGACAAAGTAAACTATGTCTAATGGACGGAAACCACCGGCAGACATCACAGTCCATGCCTGGCTGGCCACCTCCTCCTTGAGGTTCTGCCTGTGGCTGGCTGCTGTGCTCCTTGTCCCTGGTTCTTTTTTGCTGGCTTCTCCTCCTCTTGCTCTAAGGTCTCCTTCCCCACCAGAGGGGGTAAACTGAAGGTAAAATACAATATCACCCTAAGGAAGTCCCCCTGGGCTAATTATGCGGGGCGCTCACCCTCTGCCCTGGAGTCAAACTGCCTCACGGAGCCAGACCCTGGACCTGCCCTGCACAACCAACACCCCTAAAGTGCCTTCTAATTGGAAAAGTAAAAGCAAATTTTAAGATTCTTTCACCCCAAATTTAATTTTATACCTTGCCTTGTAATGAAATAAGTCTTTCAAGAAGCCTTTTGCAAAAACATGTCTTACATCTACTGTAGAAAGGGGCGAGGAGGAAGAGGATGGAAAAGGAGGGGGGACGGAGGGAAGAGGGGTTCCCAGGCTGTGCAGGCTGCACCTGCAGGTCCCCCACCCCATCCTCAGGCTCACACCAATTGAACAGCCACTTGCAGCTTTGAAGGGAGAAAAAACAAAGCAGAGAGATAACCCCTGATCAGCTGTAAGACATGTCCTGAAAGCAAAATGCAGGAAAAAAGAGGACCCTTTTACACTGTGGGGGTACATGCTCCTTTTTCTATCTCTGAAAGTGATGCTTCCAGCAGATGGTGAGGGCTCTGTGATTACTTCACTCCCATCCCTGTTTCTCAGTGAATAATCTATTTCCTTAGGACAAGAAGCCAACTTTTATTTTTTACTTTTCTGTATAATTCATGGGATGTATGTCGTTAAAAGGAAGGGCATGGCATTCTACATATCTGAGGCTGGTGGTTGTGATGATCACCAGTCATCCGGAAACTGCATGATAAATGCAAAGTTTCTGCTCCCAGGCAAGTATTGTAGGATTTATTTGTGATGGTTTTGTTTGCATCAAATGGTAGCAAAATGGGGGAGGGGTTGGTTTTGGCAGACACTTTTGCATGACGCCTTAGCAGTGAATTTCCTCATCTCAGGGCCTCAGGGAGGCTGTCTGCTCAACGCCAAGGGTGGTCCACAAACCTTCTCTGAACTCTCTGGCAGTTGGGTGTCCTGTCTCCTCTAAAATTCCATGAATTCTCTGAGCTTTCTGCCCATTCTTATATTTTCCTCTTCTATTCAGTTCATTCATTCATTTAATTTATTTAGTGCCACATATTCCAAGGACTCCCACATAGAATTACCTTACAATGGTTCGTATGTTGAAGGAGAGGTCTTATTATGTGGTTTCCACAACATTGGTTTGCCTGGACTCCAGGTCGCAGTGCGGAGAGTGGGATTCAGGGTAAAGCCAATGTCAGCAAGTGCAGTTTTCCACGGACGGTGATTGTTCGTGCACATTGTCCCCAACATAACTGCAGAGGAGAGCGGCACAGACACTGATGGGTCTCCTCTGAGACAGTGAAAACAGCTAAATAAAAGCAAAATATTTGGGTTCAAGCAAACTCTTGTTGTGGATCCTGAATATGCTACTTCCCAGGTTAAGATCTGGGACAGACGATCTCTTCATCTCAGATCCTCTCTTTAAACCATCTCAAAAGACTTCTGTGCAGATAGATGGGGACCTATGCTATAACAACACATTTGCTCCCCCTATTTTCCCCCCAAATCCAGGTTCTCCAGAGCTCCATCAAGTTGCAGATAATTCATCTGAAAGCCTGGGGCATTTTTCTTCTAAATCAACTTTGTTGAGTTATCATTCACATACACTCAAAAGCATCCATTCTAAGGGTACAGCTCAGTGAGTTTAGACTAATGGTGTACTCACCACCAAAATCAAGCCATTGTAAGCTAAAAATAAAATCCTAAGCTCCCTGACAACTGAACAGACCCCTTCTTGACCTCAGAAAAACGTTAAAACTGAGTTCCCAGCAATGAAGGGAAGGAAGATCTGATATGCCTCTTCGTACCCCTCCCTTTTGGAATTTAGGTGTAACAGCTGACCAGCTCTAATGTTGAAACAGAAATCATAAGACTGACAAAACAGACTCTTTGTGATAATAAGACACTAAACTATTAACAGGACCTAAGGCCATACAGGGCAAAGGTTAAATCACTTGTAGGTCATCAATTTGCTTAACAAATCACTTGAGTCAGGATACTATGGCTTGCTTTCTAATTGGCAGACTTCCTCATCTTAACTTAAACATTCCCAGCCTTTAGACAAAGCTTTGCTGTTTAACCATATACAAATCAAAGAATCTCTGAACCTACCTATAATCTGTAAGCCACCCCCTTTAGAGATGTCCTACCTTTCCAGGCCAAACCAATGTATCCCTCCTGTGTATTGATTTATGATTTTACCTGCAGATCTTGTCTCCCTAAAATATATAAAACCAAACTGTAGCCCAACCACCTTGGGACCACTTGCTCAAGTCTTCTTGGGTATGGCTCCCTAGGCCACAGTCACACATATTCAGCTCAGAATAAGTCTTTTTAAATTATTTTACAGAATTTGGGTTTTCTTCTGTTAATACTATGGAATATTTCCTCACCCAAAAATGTTCTCATGCCACTTTGTACTCAGTCCTCTCCAGGTAATAATAGATCTGCTTTCTTTCACGGTACATTAAGTTTGCATTTTCCACATGAAATCATGTGATATGCCCATTTTTGCATTGTTGTGCATATCAGTAGCTTGCCTCTTTTACTAAGTAGAATCCCACTGTATTACTACCCACCCAGGTTCTATTGCCCACTTCCCAGAAGGAAGCCAACACACTGACTTAGCAGGTATTGCAGTGGAGAAAGAATTTAATGTCACAGGGAGGCCAAGCAAGGAGATGGGAAAAATTTCTCAAATCCATCTCCCTGAGAATTTGGGGGCCAGGGTTTTTTCAGATAGTTTTATGGATAAAGGGCTAGGGAATGTGGTCTGCTGATTGGTTGAGGATGAACTCATAGGATTGGGAAGCAGAAATTGTCTTCTTGTGCTGAGTTAGTTCCTAGGTAGACTGTAGCAGGACCTGTTGAGTCAGTTCCTAAGTATGGCCACTGGTCTAATTGCCATCAGTTGGTCCACCCAAATGCAGAGTCTGGAAAATGTCTCAAAGACCAGCCTTAGGTTTTACAATGGTGACATTATCTATAGACGTGATTAGGGAAGTAACAGATTTCATGACCACCAGACGTACATCACTCCTAAGCAGTAAGCTATTACAGGAAGGCAAGTTACGAAACAATGGCTGGTCATATTTTAAGTTTGTCTATACCTTTGCAGGGTTCACACCCTTACCACAGTTTCCACCTTGTAGCCCTTCATTAACTTTATAAAGGACAATTTTAGTATGGATATATCCATTTACCAGTTGATGGGTGTTTGAGTCTTCTCCAGTTTGGAGCTATTATGAAAAAAAAAAACAAAAAAAAAAACCTGCCGTGAACATTTGTGCATAGTGCCAGTGTGAACATGTTTTCATTTTCCTTCAGTAAATGCCATGGAGTGGAATGCCTGAGTCCTATGGTAAGTCCAGGTCTAACTTTATAAGAAATAGCCAATCTACTTTCTAAAGCAGCTGTAGCAATTTGTATTCCTCTGCAATGCAGGAGATGCCAGTTGCTCTGCGTCCTCATCAGCATTTCCTGCAGTTGAGTTTTCTAGTTTTTGTCTTTCCAGTAGGTAGGTAATGGATTCTTGCATCTCCTTTCGTTTTACCTTTTTGAAATCGTATATATTGAATTTTGGTAGGAAACACTGGGGAAGCGGCAAATCCCAAGCTGAAAGACCTGCTCCTCTCTCAGAGAATCTAAAATCCAAGTAGAAAAAACTGACAACTTGCTGGGGAGGGCCACCACAGGCCAAGCGTGAGGCACTGAGGCAGGCGAAGGAGCAGTTCAGGACGCATTTCCCAGTGGGGATTCACGGGAGGTGGTTTTTAGTTCTGACAACAAGCAGTAAGAAAGCTTTTGGGTTAAAGGCATGCCCTTCCCTCCCTTTAGTGCTCCCCGTGTCCTTTAGTTATAGATTTGCCCCCCACCCCGTCCTCCTAATCCCTAGAGAGTATTTCTGCCATGTGATCATCCTAGTGTTGATCAGTTAGCACCAATTTGATGGTGAGTACAAATGGATCCCGTTCTTCTGCTCTTGTGGTGCCTCACTTTGGATAATGGGCCTAAGTTTAGTCCAGGAAAGTATAAGAGGTGCTAGATCACTGTCGTTTCTTATGATTGAGTAATATTCCATTGTA
>CAUYSK010054017.1:0-11899 GCA_963575035.1 Avahi laniger | reverse complement strand
TCAGGGGACTTAGACCTCTCTGTGGGTCTCAAAAGCCCCGAATGAGGTCTTACATGGTAACTTGTAGGGAATAGTGAATAATTGCCAGGAGTAACAGATTTACATAACAGCAGGTAGTTCCTCTCAGGTTAACAGATTTTTAAAAGGCTTTTACAGAAGGCTTCTACAGATTCTTTAACTAATTCTATTTACGTGAGCAAATGATTACAAAGTCTTTCAAAGGTTAATTTCTAAATTCTAAGGTAAGTTTATCATTTAAACAGAGGGGTTAAACAGAGATATGTAGGCTCCATGTTTATTAGGTTATTGTGAATGGAGACAGGTAGTCTAGAGTGATTTAAACAAAAGCTTTGCTTTTAGCCATTCGGGAAGCTGTTGTTTCAGGAAGCTGTTTGTTCTGGAGGGCACTCCATTGTCAGCTCTCAGCCTGTAGTTTTTAACAGATTCACTTGTGCTTTACAAAGCAAATCCAAACCTTTAGGTCTGAGAAACGCGGCGCCTCGTGGGATACAGCCACTACTGCCTTTCAGAGAAGCCCTTCCGAGTGTAACAGCATTCGAAATGCAAACCAATACGTTCACATATTCCTTCAGGGCAAAGCTCTGTAAAACTCCTAAGACAAATCCTGTCCCCAAACACGTTTAATATTAATTCATGGAGTGACAGGGAAATTCCAAGATTTGGAGGCTCCCTCCCAGGAAATCAAGAAAAACACCAGTCCAACACTTTACTACACAGGACCCTGACAAAGACAGATATGTAGGACAGAAATGTCTTCAATTTTCACTCAAGGGAAGTTGGGCCGGTCTTAGATAAGAATGTGATGTTGATGTTGATCTCAGTTGACATGCTCTATATTCTCCAACAGTGATGACCACTTCTCATTTTGATATATTTATTGGCCTTCTGATGCTAACCCCACATAGCTTTCCTCTCACCCTTCAAAGAAACAAGAAAGATTCTCATCAATTATTCATGTAGTCATTATTTTTTTTAATCTCTTGGTCACAAACCCTAATTCTTTCTCCATGTACTTTCTCCTATAAAAACAACCTCTTTCTTCAAGTTATCATCTTAATGTTCCTCTTTCCTTTTTTTTTTTCTTTTTTGTCTGTGCAGTTCTAGGTGTTGGATTGTGTTGTAGTTAGGAAAAAAAAAAGAATCCAACATTATTAATTATGCTTAATGGTTGATTGCCAAATTTTGACACTGTGTTTAGTAAGTTATTATGCTATCTCAGCCAATTACTTGTCTATTAATCCTCTGTCTCTGAGAAAAACATTTTCTGTTTCCCTAGATTTCTTTTATAAGTAGGTTGAATCTTTGGGAACTAGAAAGCCCTGACTGCAGGCCTTATTTTGTCTGTTGAGGCATAAGGTAAGGTTGAGGTATATATCTCAACAGAAAATAATTTATGATCCCTTCTTCCTCCATTCTTCTAGCAAAGTTGCATGGGAAGTTGGCCTACTTATACCTACTTAAGGCCAATTTGTGAGATAGCTAAATACAGATCAGTGTGGTTTACATCATGAGAAACTTCTAGGACCAAGAGTCTGCTGTTTTTTCTCTAAAGAGCCTTTTCCTAACCCATCTGCCAGCCCAAGGTTGATTCCACCATTCTTGTCACTTTAATCTTGATAATTGCCTTCCATTTTAAGACTCCCAGATATATAGCAGATGTTTTTGAAACATTTGATATTTCAGTTGATATTTAAAGGCATTTTAAATCTATAACTAAATACTTCTGAACCTCTGTAATATATCCTTGTGCCCTTTTTGTTATTTTATGTATCGTAGTAATAAAGTTTTTGGCCTAGAATGATTGTTAGACTATATCCTAATTCTAGCTTTTTAAATGTCTATGTTTTACACAACTTATTTTAATGAACTTGTAAATAAAACCTTTTTTTTGACAAGAAAAATAAAGGTACATTTTTAGGCCTCTCAGTAACACTGATGCTTGACTCTCATCGTTTCCTGCTTTCCCTGGCTTGCTCGTTAAGATCAAGGGCTGGCCTGCCTTGCAGGTACGTTCTTTCATATGGACTAAGAGGAAGCTAACTGACAGGTAGAAATTAAATCATGGCCTTATGAATAAAGAACTTTAAACACTAGAACTATCTGTAAACTAAACACTCTTCTCCCTCTCTCTCTCAGATCTGCATCTCTTAATCATTTGAATTATGATGATGTTTTGTTTCCCTCATTAGGTGACAATGAAGCAGCTTATAATAACCTGCAGCACTGCCTGGAACGTAATCCCTCTTACGCAGATGCTCATCTCCTGATGGCTCAGGTGTATTTGTCTCAAGAAAAATTCAAATTGTGTTCTCAGTCTCTTGAACTTAGTCTGAGCTATAATTTTAAGGTAAGTATTCCAGACTCAATTGGATAAGACCTATCACCTTCCTTAAATGTTTGCATATTCAAGTATTTGTGTTTTAGCCTGTAATATTTTGCTAATAAATGCATTTTTAATGGGAAAAAATTTTGAACACATAAGCAATAGGAGGAGAAATGTTAACTACTACCTCTGGTGTAGTTAACAAACTGTATGGACTTGGCTATAAAAGACTTGGGGTCAGTGTCTGGTCTTTCCACATATCTCTCTCTGAGCCTTGGTTTTCTTTTCTATAAAATTCATATCATAATACTCTACTGTTACGAGAATTACACGCAACAATTAAATGCAATAATGAATGTATGTAAAAATACCTATAAACTGTAGAGCATCATGCCAAATCTTTTTATGTATAAGGATAATAAATGTTATTGTGCATTTCCTTCTTGGACCTTGGTTTTGAATAACTTCTTTTTACTTTCATTGTCAAAGAACATCTAGTTATTCTGAAAGTAATTTTGTGGTTTGAGGATATAAACACACTACTCCATATGTAGCCAAGATATTTTGTGTGTTATGTGCAGTATGCCCTCAGGATTAAGGAAAATCCTAGGTTCAAATGTTCCATGAACTACCTGGAGTCAAGGAGGAGCTCCTCAAGCTTTCACTTGCTTCACAGCGTCTTGAGCCCTGTGATGGAAGAACCCTTGAGTGAAGTAGAGAATTCAAGTTCTAGTCAAGATTTGTAGAAAATATCAGCTGCTTCTTAGGGCTGTGGTTTTCAAGACCCATGGTGTGTAATAGCCCCAGGGCTGGTGCCCCAGCCCCAGTTAATGGAAATTTCTGAAAGAGGAGCTCAGGCTTGAGTATTCACAGGAAGCTCCAGAGGCACATGTGATGCATAGCTAAGGTTGAGAACCTCAGCCTTGGGAGGACTATAACAGGCTTACTGATCTTTAGGTGGCTGCCACATTACCTCATTCTGGATCTTCTCCTTCCCTTTGACTTCTTTTTCCTCATCCGTTTTGTCATTCTCTTATATTTTCTGTTTATGCTGTTGATTGCCAGACTAAAGATAGAAGCTTTGTTATTACATGTTTGGGAGTAATATCAAAGGGCAAAGCCAATGTTTGATTAAAGTGTCCTGAAATTTTTAACCTTAAAAAATAAAGGAAATCAAGGGGAAAACTGTTTCTAGAAATCTGATAACTTTTTATCAGTGCTAGAAGTCCCAGGTTAAGAAATTCCTTTCCTGAAAACTCAGATTTCTTAGAATGTATTTGCCAGCCTTATAAACTGTGCATTTTCTTTTCTGTCATAGCAGAAACACCTAATCAACCTCTTTGTCATCCAGGAGGACATTAGGTAGTGGCAATTTCCTTGAATCTGATTTAATACAATAAATGAAGGAGACAGAAATAGACCTCATGCATACATTCACAGATGGACTGTTCTCAATGATCCTATTATTTTAATGTTTGATGGATTGTAAATTATGTGTTAATGTAGGTACTCCAAGGAAGCATTACTAAATATTTTTCAGGTGAGAGAATATCCTTTATATCATTTGATAAAAGCTCAGTCACAAAAGAAAATGGGAGAAATAACAGAAGCAATTAAAACTCTGCATATGGCAATGAATTTACCAGGAATGAGAAGAATTGGAGCTTTCTCAAAATCCAAATACAGAAAAACTGAAGTTGATACAAGCCATCGTTTATCAATCTTCCTTGAGTTGGTAGAGGTTCACCGCTTAAATGGAGAACAGGTAGGTCAAGTTTTAAATTCAGTGGCTGAGATCTGAGTATGTTATTCTGGTATATATGTCAGTAGAAAATGAAAAAGCTGGATTATTCCCTTGACCAAGTGGTAAAGTTTAGAAATTTTATTTTTTGTGTATTTGCACTAAAGCATATACTTTCTGTAAATCCCTGAAAGTTAAACATAATTTGCTCCTGAATGACTTTAAATATCAGTATGCTTATATTGACTACTATGAAATGTGATGATATAATATATAATTATCTTGGTTACCATGAAAGACAATAATATTAGTATAATGTGGTTGTAATCCTGTGAATCCCTAAAGGAATTAACACACATACTTACAAATGCACACACAAGTAAATACTACTGAAATAAAATGAAAGTACCAACCTGAAATTCTGTGATTGAGAAAACAAAATAAATACTTGATGAATACAGGTTTGGTAAACCCATAGGAATATCATAAAGTCAGATACTTTAAAAAACAGTAATACATACAGATTAGATAGAATGTAATTCTGGGAAAATTAAAATCTTATGGAAAATGAAGAACTTAAAGTCATTTATCAGTTTTTTAGGTTGTAGAAGTTGCTAATCACTTATTTTCATATTTTAATGAAAATGAAGAAGGCTGTATTTCTAGATATTTGCCAAATCACAAAGAATTTTTATTTTACTAATAAACTTAAAATACATTTAATAAGTAGGGCCAATTCTGCCATATATAGGTGATTCTAAGATGTACTTGTTTTTCATATTTTAACATTTCTTAAATCAGAATGTCTTATAATCTATAAAGTTAAAGAGAATCTTAAATGATACTTTAAATTCACTGAGGTACATACTTGGAAATGAGGTAAAATAGTCACCCAAGATCTAACAAAAATGGTATTCTGGTGGAGTGAATAAAATCATCTGCTACTTAATGGAGAGCCAGTGTGGGCAGTGGGGACTGGACTGGAACCCATCAAGGGGTAGCAGTCGACATAGCTAAGAAGTTAGACTTTGGTGTCAGGCTGCCCGAGTTTGAATTCTGGTTTGTTAACTTTTTAACTCTCTTAATCTCAATTTCCTTACTTCACGGTGGGGATAATAATAGTAACTATTACATTAGAGGGGGTTTTGTGAAATAAATGGGCTAATACAATGTTGAGTACAGGGTAAATGATCATTAAATTATAGTAGCAGTAACTCTGTGTAGCAACTAATGTCCTAGTTTTGAAAACATTTATACAGCTGACAAATATTTATAGCCTCATCAGATTTTGGTGTCTGGGTTTAGTTTTAAATTTTTATCCTTTTGAGAAAATCTATCAATTTATTTCATCAATATCATAACTGTCCTGACATTTATTATTCATTCTGTATAATTGGAAAACTCCCCTTCTTAATGTAATTTGTTGACTATTTTGGAAGAATGATATTTTCATTTCATTTTTACAGCATGAGGCAGCAAAAGTTTTGCAAGATGCCATCCATGAGTTTTCTGGAACATCTGAAGAATTACGTGTTACTATTGCTAATGCAGACCTAGCTCTGGCCCAAGGAGATACTGAGCGGGCTCTAAGCATGCTTCGAAATGTTACGACTGAACAGCCTTATTTTATAGAGGCAAAAGAAAAAATGGCAGATATTTATCTGAAGCACAGAAAAGAGAAAATGTTATATATCACCTGTTATAGGTAAATAATTATCTCAACCCATTGTATTTTAACACATTATATTATATTACCTCCTAATATTAATTCACAAACTTATTTTTTACTTCCATTCAGCTGCTTTATAGATACTCTATTGATCTTTTCCTTAATGTAGTCTTGATTCCTTCTCCTACCACCAGTCACGATCACTCTAACCCAGTTATTTGCGCTCCCTAAAACATAATCGTTATTTCAAACTGTGGCTTACTCAGCTCCTCAGCTCTCCTCATCAAATGTTATTTCTAGACTCTGAGTCTTCCTGTTTGAGAAGGAAAAGAGCAACAGATACATGTATCCTAATAACTTAAGAGGATTATGTAACGTGACAGCAATCCAGGGCACAGGCAGGCATATTTAATACTCAGGGTAGAGTTGTAGCAGAAGAAGGTTATGGCTTAGTATGCACCACAGAAAGGTATGGGTTACACATTTTTCTTGGGGAAAGGGCAGGTGCTTTAAAAGTTATGTCACACTGATGCCCTTAGGAATTATTGGGACACACAGCACACACACACACACACACACACACACACACACACACACACGTTGCTCGTCTTCTTCTCCCCAAACAAAAAGATAAACAAGCAAGCATATGCTTTATGTAAAAGAAAATTAATGTTTTTAGCTCTTTAAAACATAGTAAAATGTTGATGAATTAATGCATTATTGGTTCATCTGTATTTTATAAATAACAAAGCTCTCAAATCTGCTCAGATTCTTTGTAAGTGCTGAGTGATTCAGAGAACCTGAGCAACACCCCGTGATTAGGTGGATGAACTGGCGCTCCTGGGTGGCATTTTCTAAAATATTTCTAAAAGATCAGCACCATCATCTCTAATGATATAGAAATACTTAAAAATAGGGTTGATTTGTTTTGGATGCACCATATGTAAAAGCGTAGGTTTTATTTCGGGCAGATCTGAATCATTAGTTACAGACTTAAACTCTTAATGTCATCTATAAAATTGGGATAATAATTTTCTTTCTCAAAAAGTTTTTGTATCAATTAGATTAGAAACTGTATTTTAGAGACGTAGCACCATATTATCATTTGAATAACTTTGGTATTTTTACATTGAGTGGTCTAAATATTATAGGTAAAAAATAAGTAGCAAATACTGAAGTAGAAGATTTTGCATTTTTAAGGTAACCCCTTTTAGCCTTTGATTTATGCCATGAGTATCAGAGCTCAAGATTGATAGGAGAACATTAAGATTTTATTCCCCCTATCCTTTTTTGGTACTTTCACTTCCACATCATTTCAGAATTAAAGATAACAAAATGTGTATTTCCAGATAATGAGTGTTTATTTGTTTGCTATCTACCTATACTGTATTACCTGCATTTCAGAAAATGGAAACATTCAATGACAAAAATAATTTATCTAGCATAAACAATCTGGGCATGGGTATGGGTAGCGTTTTTATAATGTTACACCGTGGGATATATGGAAGGTACTCTGAAGGCTACTGCCTAATTGAAATAAATGGGCTTACCTTTCGTTTTATTGGTTTAGAAGAAGATATTTATATTCAGTATACTAAGTAGAGTTGGCTTGATTTCCAGAGAAATTGCTGAAAGAATGCCCAACCCTCGGTCTTTTCTTCTCCTTGGTGATGCATACATGAATATTCAAGAGGTAAAATTTCTGATGCTACTGAACTTAGATTTTAAAAAAAACAAAACTTTGTGAGCAATGTAACTTTATATTAAAAGGAATTTGTTTTTTTAATAATGTTTATTTAATATTTGAATATCCAGTTATCACAATAAAAGGGAGATAGCCATTACAATTTGAAAAAATTGATTTTTTTTCAAGTTAAGATCCAGTAATTCAGCGCTACCGTTATTTGAAATAGAGATGATACCAGAAGCATGTTAGGAGTGTTCTTTAAAGAGGAAGATGAAGAGAGCCACTAAGATGGTGTTTTCTTCAAAGGGAAGCAATCCTCCAACTCTCTGTAACTGGTTGTTATAGTGACTTCCAGAAATGAAAAGTCAGGAAGCTGTCTCCTAGTTCTTATCTTGTTATTTATGTAGGCAAAAGCACAATTAACATGGATAGGATTATACTAATAAATTACACCTACCCTACTCACTGTCACCTTTCTGAAATTGTTGAAGTTTCTGGAATTCAATTATGTGCTTAGTCTTATGACATATTCCAAATATAGATCTTAACTGTAGAAATAGTGCCATTTAATGGAATCCAGTTAAGCTGTTTTTTACTGCTTATTTTTGTATTTGACAATATCAGCCTGAAGAAGCAATAGTAGCATATGAGCAAGCATTAAATCAGAACCCGAAAGATGGGACATTGGCAAGTAAAATTGGGAAGGCACTTGTCAAAACCCACAACTACTCGAAGGTAAGTCCTTTTGAAATATGTCTGTTGGATCCAATTTATCAAACCCTGTTCCAGAGAATTCTTCAGCAAGCACCATTTGCATCTTTGATGGTTGTAAACTGCAAATTTGTATTTTTGAAGTAGGATTTATGTTAAAGGCTTTCTCAGTGTTTCAAATTCTTCATTGCTTCATTTTGTAAAGATTGTTTGGGCCCTAGAGTTTACTTCACACTTCATTTTGCGGCTGTATCCTTGCCACTAAATCAATTACCATAAAGTTGCTATTCTTACATCTCTTTCATTATGTGACAAAGCATGATAAATGTTCTTTCTACTGAACTAATTTTGGCAAGCTATGTGTTTTGAGTTATTTTTTTTTTAGTAGGGATAATGGGTTTTGCTTTAACTGTTATATTCTTGCTCTGTTCCTAGTAATTTTTGAATATATGTACAACAGCTAACAAAGTATATGCATTCAGTAGGGTTTACTGGCCTCTAGAATAAAACCTGTAAAAAATTTTTTTGCCAACCACTGTTCTTTAGCCACTTATTATAAGAAATCTTAGTTGCTTTGTGCTGTGTTTGATTCTGTAAGAAAAATGGCATACTTAACTGATAGAGAGGTATATCCCAAGATTCTTGCTGGTTATTTCCAATTGTGCATGTGCTTTCAGTCTGTGATGTATGAAATGTCTATGCTTGAATGCCATTCTCATTGCCTTTTTTTCATAAATGAAATGAATTTTGCTTAGGCAATCACTTATTATGAAGCTGCTCTGAAAAGTGGACAACAGAATTATCTTTGCTATGACCTGGCTGAGCTTTTATTAAAGCTGAAGTGGTATGACAAAGCAGAAAAAGTTCTTCAACACGCTCTAGCTCATGAACCTGGTATGCAAGTGTTTCTGATTTGAAAAAAGTATAACTGATAAATCTGATCTTTTTATTTTTATATTAAATAAATATGGATTTGTATTCTCAATATTTTATATGCATAGTTGATTGTATGGATACATTTGTGTTTTTATCAGAATGCCACTCTATTAAAATGAGGTATTTTGCAATCTAATAAAAAATTTATAGAAAGATAGCTTACTTTCCAAAATGATACAAAATCAGTTATCTTTAAAATTGCAACTACCTCTGGTGTTTAAACATGTTAACATATTTATAATCTTTACTTTTTAAAAAAAGTAACACATGGTTCTTTTTAAAAATTCAAGCACTATAAAAGAATATAATGTGTAAGCCATCTGTTTCTTTTACGAATTCCATTTGCCTTGTTCTCAAATTACCCCCTTTAGAGGCAGTTTGTGATTTAATATATATTCTGTGTGTATGTGTGTGTGTGAGTGTGTGCATATAAATGTATTATAGTAAGTGTGATTTTTCTTTTTAAAATTGTACTTTTTCCTATTCTGCAATTTTTTCCATGTACAGCACGTTGCAGATATAGTTTGATGTCAGTACCTTCATATTTTTTCTGTATAATAGCATTATAATGTCCATAACTCTGTAAATTATTTAATTTTCCCTCAATTTGGAGGCATTTAGTTTGTTTTCCATTGTTTAGATCTGAACTATGTTACAGTGAATATTCTTGTATCTCTTTCGGTGGTGTACATTTGCTTGTATTTCTTAGGAGTAGGATGCTTAGTTGAAGGGTTTGTACATTTAAAATTTGTTTGAATACTATCAAATTGCTTCCTTACAAGTTTGTACAAATTTACATTTCTAAGATCTTTATTTTTTAATAAAATCTGGTGCTTGCTCATTGCCAGAATTTAAAGATTACAGAATAAAAATTGCGCTATCACTCTCCAGAGAAAACCACATTTAAGAATTTGTGTATCATCCTGATCAGTCTTCCCGCCCCTGTCTTTTTATTTCTGTCACACACACAATTACGTACCACTTTTTTCTACCTAAATGGATTATAGTATATCTATAATTTTACACTATGCATTTTTCATTTGCTAACTCGTTTCCTTCTTGGCAAATACAGCTCTTCCTTATTTTTTGGCGTCTGTAGAGTATTCCACTGTGTTAATACCATAATTTATTTGATGAGTGAGTCCCCTCCTGGTGGACATTTAGATTGGATAAAAGTTGGAAACAATACTGAGATAAAATTCTTGTTTATATATCTGTATACTTCTTGGAATTGAATCTTACCTCATGTTCTTTCATAAGACTAAATATTACTCAACATTATATACTATCAATCATGGAAAAAATAAAGTAAAAACTTATTTCAATTTGCATTTCTTTGACGACTGGTAAGGTTAGGCATTATTTTGTTTATAAGTCTAATTTTCTTCTAGGAATTGCTCCTTTATATCCTTTGTCTTTAATCCTTTGTCTGTTATTTGTGTTGTAGATATTTTCTCCCAGGCTGTCCTATCTTTATCAAATTTGTTTATTATATCTTTGGTCAGATAGAATATTTAATGATCATATATCATGTCTGCCTGTCTTTTCTCTTTTGGACTTCTGAATTTTTTATCATTCTCTAAAAAAGCTTCCCTAATCCTAACATTATAAAAATATTTTCTTATGTTTTTCTAGCATTTTTGTTGTTTTAATTTTCATATTGAGAACTTTAATCCACTTACAGTTTTTACTATAGAATTTCCGAAATGGAGAGCCAATTTTATTTGAGTGCCATTTATTGAAGTGCCACCTTTATCATATAATAAACTCCTTCATATACATGACTCTGATTATGGGAATCTATGTTTTGTTCCATGGAGTAATCTTTCTTTTCTTTTGCCAATATATTTACTATAGCTTTAAAATATGCTTATATACATGATAAGACAAGCCTGCTCTAAATTTTCTTAATATTTCCAAATGTTGTTTACTTTAGCTTTGATGATGTTAATATATTTATTGTATAATAATTCTGAATGTATTTACTGTATAAAGTTATTAAATTCATGAACATATGTGCATGGGTCTGTCAGACCTTCCACTGAAACACTCAAAAGGCCTACACGTGGATGTGCAGTTTGAGAAGGTTTGAGGGGGAGAGAGATTCAATTATATGTTTTACTTACATTTGACATATTATATTTACATAATATAAATGCTTTCATTTAATAAATATTTGCTGAGCACACCCTGTGGTGTACTCAAATGCCTTCACATACTTTTGATTATTTTATATTAGTACATTAATCTTTGAGGCAAATATAATTACTCCAATTTTTAAATTAGCAATCTGAAACTCAGTTTTCTTGATGTGTTCCTGGGTAGCACACCTGGTTTCTAACAAACATCTTAAACTTTACATGTCTAAACCAAATTCCTGATCTACCTCCTCAGATCTGCTCCGCATGTAGCCTTCTTTATTTTATTAATAACAACTTCATCCTTCTTTGTGGTTAATAAGAGCTAAAATCTTTGCCCTCACCCTTGCCCTTGTCCTTGGGAAATGCTGTTGACCGTACCTTCTGAATATGTTCAGAATCTACTGCGTCTCACTAATTCCACTGCTGTCACTGTCACCCTTAGCCAAGTCTCCATCATGTTTTTTGTTTTTTCGAGACAGAGTCTTGCTCTGTCACCCAGGCTAGAGTGCAGTAGTGTCATCATAGCTCGCTGCAACCTGAAACTACTGGGTTCAAACGATTCTCCTGCCTCAGTCTTCCCAGTAGCGGGGATTACAGGGGTGCACCACCATGCCCTGCTAATTTTTTTATTTTTTGTAGAGATGCGGTCTCTTTGTGTTGCTCAGGGTGG
>CAUYSK010054014.1:0-27088 GCA_963575035.1 Avahi laniger | reverse complement strand
TATCTTTTGGAGGTAATGAAAATTGAATTTATTTTCCAACTTTTCACAATTCTGACTGATCTTTCCTTCAGTCAGGCCAAGTTCTGTGGTTTTACTGAATCCTACCTACTGACAAACTCAGAAAGCAACGCAAGCATCTCTCCCTGCTTGTTTTGGGCAACAAATGAGATATTATCTACCATATTTTCGAGTAAAGAAAATACGTTATTTTCTCTTTATTTCAGCAAAGGGAAAATATACAACACTTTGGAAAAAATAGGAAACAAGGTTGGGGGGGCAGGGCTTCACAATACATACACACAACTGGTTTAAAAATAAAAATGGATGTTTCCTCGAATTTTTTTTTTTTTTAGTTTCATAGGTTATAAAATGATATTACTTGGGGTGAGGGGGGATGAGAAGTTCTGTGATCAAAACATTTTTGGAAATGGCAATGATGGCTTAAACAGAGTTAAGCAGGTTGATGTATGCAGGACTTCTAGAGCCTTTCCTAAGCAAATGGACAATGTCTATTTCTGAAATAGTGGTACAATACTTCCTAAAGTTATTTTAAAAGAGAATCCTGTCTCCACTGAGCATCCTGGGTACAATATCCCCAGTATTACATGGAGTGACACTTTGGCAAACACTCTTTGGGAAATGCTAGCCAAACCAGTTGTGTAGCAATTAATAAATAGCTTCACAATTCCAATGGTTAACTAAAGATTTTTAGTTACTATTTCTGTTGTCTAATCATTTCAACCTAGCAAACAGAAATAATAACAAAAAAATGATACCTCACATTATTATATTTATCCATCCTATTCTATTTGAATTTCTTACAATTGCTGGCTGTACCCTGAGGCTTTATGAACTAAAGTTCCTGTGGTTTGATTTAAAATATTTTAATTAAGTGAAGCTTTCTGCCCCAGGCTTTCTAAAACAATTTTCAAAACCTTAGAAACAAACAAATAAACATTATACCAATGGCGTTACCATTGACAAACCACAAGTCTTTCCAGGTAGTCGTTTCTTGCTTTGTTTCACTATGCATAGAAGTATTTTATTTCAAATGACAACAATAAATCACAAAGTTGGGTAACATAGTACCAGAGTTATATGGCCAGAGCATGGTGGGAAATACAAAGCTCACCACGAAATACTTTCAGTGGCTGAAGAAGCCATCTGATCCAGCATTTGTTGTGCCTTTATCTAATTTAGTCCTAGTGTTATCAAAGTTTTCCTGATGGGGATTTTTTTTTTCTGATTACTCCTAAACGTGTTATGTTTTCATTTTAGGATTACACATGTGAACTTTCCTGTGGTTTTTGGAAGGGGATCAAGAGTTTGAGGAGACCTTAAAACAATTGTTTCTCAACGTGTGGTCCCAGGACCAGCAACTTCAACATCAAGGAAAAGTTAGAAATGCAAATTCTCAGGCCTCACGCCAGACCTATTGAAAGGGAAATTATGAGGGTAGAGCTCAACAATCTGTTTTAACAAGCTCCCTCAGGTGATTGGCATTCACTAATGATTGAGAACTACTGAGTTAGAGTAGAGGCTTTGACATCATGAAGATCTGGGTTTGAAGTGACTTAATCTTTCTAATCCTTGGTTTTCTTATCTTTAAAGTATTTATTTATTTATTTGCTGAGACAGAATCTTACTCTGTTACCCAGGCTAGAGTGCCATGGCGTCAGCCTAGCTCACAGCAACCTCAAATTCCTGGGCTCAAGCGATCCTCCTGCCCTAGCCTCCCACGTAGCTGGGACTACAGGCACACACCATCATACCTGGCTAATTTTTTCCATTTTTAGTAGAGACAGGGTCTTGCTCTTGCTCAGGCTGATCTCGAACTCTGAGCTCAAACAATCGTCCCGCCTCAGCCTCCCAGAGAGCTAGGATTACAGGCGTGAGCCACTGCTCCTGGCCTTAAAATTATTAAAAATAATAGTATCACCTGCCTCAAAGTGTTGCTTTCAAGAAAGGGAAATGAGAAGATATATGTAAAATACTTTCTACAGTGCCTGGTAGCATCCAGCTTGGAGACAGAACAATTAAGTAATTTATCAGCCCACTATTTAGGAGAGAAGGGAAGCCTTGATTTAGGGGGGAAACAAATCTATTTTTTTTTTCCTTCAAGAATCCTTCTTCAATAACCAGCTCAGGGACCCCTGGTATATTATAAATCCTTTTCAGATGTGCCCCCAAATTTTGTTAAATGTATGAAATTGGTCCTTGCTACTTGATTGTACATACTCTTACTACCATGGGTGTCAGGACGTTTTGCTTAGTGGGTTGCATGGCTTAGTAAGAACAAAACTACAACTTGCTCTTACCAAGTAAGGTAAAGAAAGATGTCATATTGACTGACCAGATAAGAACTTGGCCTCTGCAGCACAGAGGATTGCTCTCGGCAGTGAACAGGGGACAGGGACAGGTGATGGCGGAGGGACAAGGAGCTGCATAATCATGCCCCAGGCTGTGACCTCTCCATCGCACCCTGCTGAAGGGGTCCACTCTTCTTCCCCATTTTACAGATGCAGAATCTGATGATTAGAAGCATTAACTAGCGAGCCCAAGGTCACCAAGCCAGAACCCAGACCTCGATCTGTCTACTCATCACCACAGGCCTGACTAGCTCCCAATCCCTGGGGTGCTATTATAGACACTGTACCATTATAGTCACACTGTAGTGGTGATTGTGTTGAAATTATTGCTGAATTGCTTAGTTTTGTTTTGAGCTTTTCAATTCCTTCAAGTACACCACTAAAATTTCTAATATCCCAAAGTGTGTCAAGAACACAGAAAGGATGATAAGCACCAGGCTAGGTTTTAATGATAAGTTTCTACTCAGTTATTCTGCCTCTGTGCCTTGCAAAGCTTCAGCCCCTTTTGATCCTGTCTTCCACTAAAATGAATTTCTCTAGAGCAGGTTTAAACTCATATTTGTATTCTACCTTGAATGCTTACGGTGACCCGTAGTCTCATTTCCCATCTTCCCCTTTGGAATTTGCCCTATGGCTTCCTGCTTCCCCAGTCTGAATTCTTAATTGGCCTTATCTCCCCCTCATCACCTCTGGCCCTGCTGGTAACCAGTCCCTAGGGAAGTGCTGGCAGTTGTAATAGAGCAGGGAGCACTTTCCTCCCATTAGCTGGAATGACCCGGGGACAGCGTTCTGCACGAATCGCATCGATTGAACCTGTGCAGCTTAGCACTTTGGCAGCTTTTCGCCCCCCACCTGCTTTTCCAATATCATCTTATCCGTTCCCTTCTGATCCAATCCATTACATGAAACTGAAGTATACTTCATTTATTAGCTGCTCTTTTAAAATTCTGTTAAGATTTGGGGAACGGAAAAAGGCAGAAAGATAAACGCTCGAAAATGGAAATTTTGGTCATTTTGGGAAAGGGGTGTTGAAGTCTGAGTACTTGAGGGGTTTCATTATATACTTCAAAGTAAAATTAACGCTATTGCTGGTTTTTATTCATTCCTTTTGAAATACATATCCGCGCTGGCAGCATCCCGCCTCTCTCTCTTAGTAAACTCGCATTTAAGACTGATTGATCCTCTTATCTTTCACTGAGACTTCTTGGCCTTTGAAGAGCATTTCCTGTGTCATTAAGATTTTCATTTCCAGTTCTTGAAATAGACAACAAACATCACTTTTCTAGTTTTATGGGACAGTTGGGCCCTTGTCATTAGCAAACACTTCAGGTTTCTGAACTGACATTTTGTTCAAGAGGATATCAAAAGAGCTAATTATGCTGCAACTCTTTGCTGTAGAGCTTTTGGCCTTGGTAGAGCAGCTCCCATATGCAGAACTTTGCAAGTTGGGTTGGGTTGTTCTCAGGTCAAAGCAATTCCTATAATACAGTGACATAATCAGAATAGCCAAGGTCTCCAAGGACCTTTATCAAAAATACCCTTAGAATTTCTCTCCATAAACAATAACACTAGAGATAAAGACAAGGTAAAGTGGGAGGGTTCTTTTTTTTCAAGTATTTCCTCATCAACTTAAATAAAAAGTAGAAGAGGGCAAATTATATCCTCAGAAGTGATTTTTCTCTAGTGCGTCTCTAGTGCACCTAGTTATTTGATTTCAAAGAACAGTCATTGTGTGCGTTACACACAATGTCAGCTATTGGAACTTTCTCTGGAACAACAGAATGAGGGCACTTTGTTTTAGGAAATTATTTGTCTTACATTTTGAAATCCACCTTGGTCATCATCACTGGGGATTCAGAGAATGCTAAGCCTCTCTGATTTTTGACCCAGAAGACATACAAGAGTTTTTATGCTGTGGTTAATGCTATAACCTATGTGTCGAAAAACATTTCCAACACTTCTTCTAAAAAGTTAATCACAAAATCCTCGTTCCTCTAGCAAATTAGCTGAAGACCTCAAACATTTGGCGATTAGGCACCAGCTGTATTTCTGGTGTGCCCTCCTGCTGAACCCCCCCCATATGTGTTAAAAAGAAGCTTCCAGGATCTTAATCTTAACGTCATGTAACCATTCAAAAGATTATGATGGTCCAGATTTTCTTCATAATCTTCCAACATAAAAGTGAGTATTTTCTATCTCAGCTGGGGATAGGGAGAGAAGGACAAAGCTCTCCCTCTATCCCCAGCGCAGGTTAATCAAGATTTCAATCATCTTCCAGCAACTTCCTGGACAAAACCAGCCAGATCTTTCATTTCTTTATCTATCATGACCCAAAGATGACAAAAACCAGAGTGCCATGGGTTTTTTTCCTTATGATTCATGAACTCTTTCTTCTTCCTTTTATGTTAACAGTATCCTCTCATTAACTGAATAGCAGCCCTTACAAGTTAAGTAGGTGACAGCATTCCTAAAAAAGAATTTTAAAAACCTACATTCTGAAAAACAAAATCAATACACATTTTTAATGTTAAATTCATGAGTTAAAAGAAACATACAAAGTTCCACAAGTTGTGATCTTGTTTTCTCTCAGAACTTCTATTTCTAAGGGGATTTTTTTTTTCAATTGTGATTATTATTTTGTTTTTAGTACCTGTTACTTCATCCCATCAGGAAAAGGCGAAACCCAGGACTTTCGGATGTGAATTTATTGTTGATTCACTTTTCTTATGTCTTTAAATTGATACCTAGGAGATATATTTACAGTCTTGACTATGTCTGTAAAGACAGCAGCAAAACAACTGGCTTAAGAACGAAAAATGTAATCTGTGATTAAACTCACATTGCATAGTCTTCCAGCCAGCCACAGGTGGCTTTCAGTTCTGGAGAAACAACTCAAAGGACATGAGGCAGGTCATGGTGGGCACTTTTAGGTATTTAAAGCTGTGTCAGAATTTAATGATAAGCTATCTAGCAATAGCAACAGATCTATGAACAACCCCTTTCTCCAACCTGTTTCAGTATATACCCATAATTAGCCATTTATCTGACATGTAGATGTAGTAATTTGCTTTACCATCTTAAAAAGTGAGTCCTGCTAAGATTTTTAAGAATGATTTTGAATACTCATTACAACACTGAGGCTCATTCAGGGGGCACCAGTTCCAGGCTTTCATTTCTATTGGTTTCTTTCCACTAACCAAGAACACAGTTGTGTTCACCTATCAGCTAAAGTGGCACATTTTGATTAGATGCCTGTGAATTGATACCTATTTAATTATGTTTCATCCTATCCCCTGTTAATACCATTTTTCTTGCTTTTGACAAAAAAAAATACAGAAAAAAACAAAGCATCTACATTTTTGATGTATTAAATGTTTGTTTTCATGGACAATTCTTTCACAAGGCAAATGGCATTATTTTAAAGGAAAGTTTTATTTCTTTAGCATATATTCACTGGGCTGTACAGAATATCATACTTTACCATTGAGAAACTGTTTGGGGATAGTAGTTTGCCATAAGCTCCAGGAAAAAGATAACATGGTTAATTTAAAAATTTTCATGGAATAATTTACTTAAACATTTTTTCTCATAAGATTCCTTTCCCTGTTGTTCCTTCATTTTCTTTTTATTTCAGAATATTACAGGGCTACAAATGTTTTAGTTATATAAGTTTCTTTTGTACCATTTGAGTCAAAGTTATAAATGTGCCCATCACCCATATTTTCTCCCATTCGGTAGGTTGTCTGCTTGCTGTGTTGATTGTTTCCTTGGCTGTGCCATTATTTATTAATTTGTTTGTTTATTGTCTGTATTCTCCTACTAGAACATAGACTTCACAAGAGCAGGCACATTTTTTGTTCATTGCTGTATCCCCAGTCCTTAAAACAGAAATGCTCAGTAAGTAATTGCTGAGTGAATTAATGGTCAGGCACATGGTTGGGTGGGGTTGAGATTCAGAGCTAGACTTGGCCACTAGAATGCGGCAGCCATCGTTAGAAGAGCGTCAAGCTGCAAGAAGTCCAGGCTGGCAGGCAGAATGTGGTATTCCAGCAGGTATGAGATCATACAACAGATGGTAAGTTAGTAAATGCATTGTCTTGACACAGCGGTAGAATGAGACAATGAGAAAGTTGGGAGTGAATTTCACCTAGCTAAATGAACAGTTGGCATTAGAAAAGCCTCCAGGAAGGAGGGGCTCTAGCTCTCTGGAGGAGCTAAACGAGGGACTGCCCTGAGCAAGGCAGGGCATTGATCATGGGCAGTTCTGTGTGGAGTACCTGGCATCGCACCAAGAATGCCAGGGAGGCACTAGGCAGGAGCCAAAAACCAGAACCAGATGATCATCAGGAGTCCTACAGGTAGGACTTGTTAATCTTGGGGCGAGATCTCTAACTTCCTCCTGCCTGAGATCAGCACTGGTGCCAGAGGGAAAGCCCAAAATGGGTGCTGAGCACAGTGCTGGGCACTGGTAGTTGCTCACTTACTATTTGTTGAATTAAATAGTGAACATCATACAAGTAGACCTCAAGTGTTGAGCTAAAAAGAACTACAGAGTTGAGGAAGCAGCCTCTCTCTTTGTTTCATAAATTTGTGTATTTGTGTCTTAAGAGTCTATAATTATGTTTGCATTCAAGTATTTGAGTGGGATTAAACTTCTTTTAAATTTCCTAAATTTATGCTTTAGTTTTATTTTCTTGTTTTGAATTTGATGCTAGTGATAGTTATAGTGTATTTAGTTATAAGAGCTATTATAGAATTAAATCAGGTGGCATCAATTGCAAAACCCACTGTTTTATGTATGTTTTATAGTGCTGCCAATGATACCATGCTTTCTTAACAGTTAAAATTTTTGTTTTATACTTATTGAAAGAGCTTTTTAAAGACTTATTTAGATATAGAGTTTTATCTTCTATATCACTCCTGGTTTCAGCTATACTATTTGACATGTGAAAGTCAATATTTTCTACACATTTCAGTTATAACACAATTTCATCTACGCTGTAGTTATTGTCCTTTCTCATCTTGTTGCTTTGCAAAAAAAAAAACAAAAAAAAGGAATTATGTTCAGTTCTTCAATAATGAATATTTGCTTTACTAATAATTTTATACCCTGCTGCTCTTTGTGTCTTTCTGCATACACAAAATTTTTTCCTCCACATACAGTACCAACAGTGCACATACCTTAATTCAAACAATGCCAATACAATGAACTGTAACCAAGTTTGGGCGTGTATAGGCAATGCCAGCTATAATGACCTTCACCTGGCTGACAGAAATTGTAATATGCCAATAATTGTAAAATGCTTCCAAATTACAGACATATTCTTAAAATGTAGATCTTGGAATTGATGAAATATGGCATCTTAATCCATTTGCATGGCTATAACAAAGAACCATAGAATTAGTGGCTTATAAACAACAAAAATTTATATCTTACAGTTCTGGAGGCTGAATGTGAATTAAAGAAATTATTTTTTGTTTATTTAATTATTGTTATACGTAGTTTTAGGCATAAAGTACGTTTTAGGCATTGTATAGAATATTAAGAGATAAAAGTATTTTTTTAGATAGCTGTTAGGTTTTTCCCAAGTAATTTCAGTTTTTAAAAACCCACTTATTCATTCCAAAGGATAATTTCTTGAGAGGAGATAACTCCCGTAAAGTTCAGCACCAGCAGCAGAGGAAACCCAGGAAAAAAACCAAGCCTCCTGCACTTACCAAAAAACACAAGAAGAAGAGAAGGCGTGGACCTCGCCGACCCCAAAAACCCATTCCCCCTGCCGTCCCCCAAGGGAACCTCAGCATGCCCACCAGCGTCTCACTGCCAGTGGAGACCTCTCAGATCCGGTCAGTGGTGGCACTGGGATTTACTTTTTCTTTATGTTTTCTGGTTGTTCTCAGAACATCTAGCTTCATGTGGATATCATAAAGTAGGCACTAGGCTACAAAAGCCATTCAGCATATCAGCCCAGACTTTTTACAGTTTGGGGTACAAATTTCATCTCTATCTTGGCTGTATTAGATCTAAAATAAAGCTTTTGATTACAACAAAGAAAAAAGGTGCTCAGCTTTTAAAAATTCCAACAGAAATTCCGTGTATATTCCAATAGACATATTTCATCAGAAATATGATGCTGGCCCGGGAATGGTGGCTTACACCTGTAATCCTAGCACTCTGGGACGCTGAGACAGGAGGATTGTTTTGTTTCTTTTGTGTTTTTTGTTTGTTTGTTTGTTTTGAGACAGAGTCTCGCTCTGTTGCCTGGGCTAGAGTGCCGTGGTATCAGCCTAGCTCACAGCAACCTCCAACTCCTGGGCTCAAGCGATCCTTCTGCCTCAGCTTCCCGAGTAGCTGGAACTACAGGCATGCGCCACCATGCCTGGCTGATTTTTTTCTATATATATTTTAATTGTCCAGATAATTTCTTTCTATTTTTTTTTTTTTAGTAGAGATGAGGTCTCGCTCTTGCTCACGCTGGTCTCGAACTCCTGAGCTCAAACGATCCACCCGCCTCGGCCTCCCAGAGTACTAGAATTACAGGCGTGAGCCACCGCGCCTGGCCGTGGGAGAGTTGTTTGACATCAGGAGTTCAAGACCAGCCTCAGCAAGAGCAAGACCCTGTCTCTCCTAAAAATAGAAAGAAATTAGCTGGACAACTAAAAATAGAAAAAATTAACCAGGTGTGGTGGCACACACCTGTAGTGCCAGCTACTCGGGAGGCTGAGGCAGGAGGATTGCTTGAGCCCAAGAGTTTGAGGTTGCTGTGAGCTAGGCTGATGCCATGGCACTCTAGCCCAGGCAACAGAGTGAGACTCTGTCTCAAAAAAAAGAAAAGGAAATATGAGCATTATTAATTTTGGCTGGGTTAAGCATTTTGACCAGGCAAAGACTTCTGTTTCAGTAAGCATTTCAATTTTACCTGTTGTTTATTTCATTTTTTATTATTTTGAGCAGATTTGAAATTCTACTAGAAAGTATTGACATACTTAATACACCAAATTGTGACTCATTCTACTAATTTGAAGTAAAAATATTATCTAGTAATGGTTGTTGACTCTTAATGCATCGGTAAAGGTTGCAGAAATCCGTGCATACAGTGAGGTCTTTTTGCAATGCCTCTACTTTTAAATTTCCTTCTCTTAAAGTAGGAGAGGAGACACTTAAAGTTAGGATTTCCTGTGTTTGAACTAAATGTAAAAAACCTGAAAGACATTAGCTTCTTTTCCTGTTGGATGCACTTGTCTCTGTGACACTGGTGGGGAGGTATGGGGTGAGGGGGCCCTGGGGCCAGCTGTGCCATTTTTCCCATCCATGCCCTCTTTCCCAGGAGCCCGTCCACGCCAGAGCTGAGTGCTGATGAGTTGCCGGATGACATTGCCAATGAGATCACGGACATTCCACATGACTTGGAATTGAACCAGGAGGACTTTTCAGACGTCCTGCCACGGCTGCCTGATGACTTACAGGATTTTGATTTTTTTGAAGGTATGGTCAGTATTTTGATTCAAGGACCTGGTTTTATTTTATTTTATTTTTCATTTTTTTTTTTTAATTTTTGTTCCTACTATGAAAACTTCATTTTGAAGGGACCCGGTTTTAAAAATGAGTTTATAAGAAAGGAAATGGTTTTTTGAGATGTGTTTGATGTTTTCCTCTTCAAATATAATGTCTTTCACTGTAGATAGAAAACACAGTACCGCTAAAGCTATTTTACTCTTTTCAGATGATGAGGAATGTGCAATTTGTTTAGCCATCTTATCATTTGATAGCTAGGTTTATAACTCTGTTCCTTTAAAAGGAATAAATTTAGTTTATTTTTGAACAAAATTTATTGAGATCTTTTAGAACTTGCCCTGATTTTAATACCCCACCCTGTACTCAATTGGAGTACACTTTCCCAAAACAAAGTTTGCCTAATCCCACCAATTCCCCAGTGCTTTCAGGGGAAATCTTTTATACTCTTAGAATGTTTCTTTCACCATTAAAAATTGGATATTTTCATGCTGATTAATCAAGTTCCTAACACCAGATTTTTTTTTAATAATAGAAACGAAATCAAAGTAGGTCTGTGGGCTTCCATTTTGTGAAAATTGGTTAGAAATGGGAAAAGAATACGGGGGAAGGATTAGAGTAAAGCAGAAGCATTTTGAAAGATAACCCATGAAATGAACCGAGTGCTTAGTGTCGGGCTAAAGTTGACGTATGAACTTCTGTGATGCAGTCTTCCATGGCTGCCCTCCAGCAGGAGGGTCTAGGAGTAAAAACAGCAAGGTGGGCCTGTTCTGTGCAGCCTTTGTCCCACATCTGAATTGATATGTTTTCTGTTTTAATGACATTAGTATAATTTTAGGCAAAAACCTGTATAATCAAATACTTACTATGAGTTTTAAATTGGTAATCCTTAGAGCTCCTGAGAATTTGACACTTGTGTTAGATGGTTTTTGAGAGTATTGTAAATAAACTGAAGATGATGATTCAAGTTCCAGGATAGCTGCCATTTCAGACCTGTCCTCTATATTAATTTTTCACTTCTTCCTTCCAATCCAAATCTTGGAAACTTAGTATTGTTTAAAATAATTCACATGTGTGATTTATGTGATATAGAACCGGTAAAAGCTCTACTGATTCTCTATGGCTTTTGTTGACTCAGGGAAGAATGGAGACCTCCTCCCGACTACCGAAGAGGCCGAGGAGCTTGAACGGGCCTTGCAGGCCGTAACTTCTCTCGAGTGCCTGAGTACCATTGGGGTCCTTGCCCAGTCAGATGGTGTGCCAGTCCAGGAGTTGTCAGATAGAGGAATAGGGGTGTTCTCCACAGGTACTGGAGCTTCAGGAATCCAGGCCCTGAGCCGAGAAGTAAACACGGACCTAGGGGAGCTATTGAATGGGCGTATAGTACATGATAATTTTTCTAGTCTAGAGCTGGATGAGAACCTGCTCCGTTCTGCTGCATTGTCTAACCCACCTACACCCCTGGCAGGGCAGATCCAGGGGCAGTTCTCTGCCCCAGCCAACGTTGGCCTTACTTCTGCCACTCTGATCAGCCAGAGTGCACTTGGGGAGAGAGCCTTCCCAGGACAGTTCCATGGACTTCATGATGGCAGCCATGCCTCCCAGAGGCCACATCCTGCCCAGCTGCTGAGCAAGGCAGACGACCTAATCACCTCACGACAGCAATACAGCAGTGATCATTCACACTCCTCGCCCCATGGAAGCCATTATGATAGTGAGCACGTGCCGTCTCCCTACAGTGACCATATCACCTCTCCCCATGCAACATCTTACTCTGGTGATAATATGGCAGCTACCTTTTCAGCGGAGATGCCCATCATGGCGCAGCACCTGCTCCCAACCCAACTGGAGGTGCCACTTGGAGGAGTAGTAAACCCCAGAACTCACTGGGGTAATCTCCCTGTCAACCTCGGAGATCCCTCTCCATTTAGCAACCTTCTTGGCGCAGATGGACATCTTCTTTCCACTTCCCTATCCACACCACCCACCACTTCGAACTCAGAGACCACACAGCCTGCCTTCGCCACCGTGACCCCCAGCAGCTCTAGTGTGCTTCCGGGGTTACCGCAGACCAGCTTCAGTGGCATGGGGCCTTCTGCTGAACTAATGGCCTCCACCTCTCCCAAGCAGCAACTCCCTCAGTTCAGCGCAGCCTTCGGCCACCAGCTGAGTTCTCACAGTGGCATTCCTAAGGACCTGCAGCCCAGCCACAGCTCTATAGCCCCTCCTACAGGCTTCACAGTAACAGGTGCCACAGCTACAAGTACCAATAATGCATCTTCTCCCTTTCCCTCCCCTAATTGAGTGTGTCTGTGTGTTTGCAGACAGGTGGGGAACCTGGTGTTTTCTATCTTTGTTTCCTCTTTAGCACCCCTCTCCCCTTTTCCTAGAGAAGATTTTAAAAATAACAGATGGGGATTCCAGGGGCACCCCGTTCCCAGTTCAACAAGTGGCCCTGCAGTGGACCTTGCTTCAGTGTTCACATGTGCTCCTCAGCACTGGTGCTCATTCCCTCCTGGCAGGTCTGCTCGGCCCCAGCGGTTTCCCTAGTGGTTCAGCACAGTGACTGGATAGGATGGATTTTTAGCAGCAAGTCCTAGAAGTGGAAGATACCTCAGATTACCAGTGCCCTTTACTATATCGTAGTATTCAGATCAATGCTTTCCATTCTTTTGCCAGGTTTTTACATAAGTGGTTCTGAATAGAATGAATCTTATTAACTGAGTTCCAGTGTAAGAGATAGCAAATGGTGTATGGCAGGTTGAGGTTCTGACTTAGCACCAACTGCTAAATGTCACAGTGAGGCCAGGATTCCATTCCTAATTGTGATCATGTTTAACTAAAAGAAGAAAATTTGTCTTTTGACTGCCTGTGAGTATGCGTGTGCTCATGTGTGTGTTTTTGTGCAGTGCAGGAAGCAACTGTCGCATTGGTTTTTTTTTTTTTTTTCCTCCTTGTAATGAGTATCAGGCTCTTAACTTTTCTACATCTCACAACCCTAATAAGATTGGCCATTCTTTTCCACTGAGTTAACTAAAGTTTCCTGAATAGGGAGGGTGGTGGTCTGGTTGTGTGAATAGCACAACCTTTTTCTACTAAAAGTTACCCCAAGAAGAAAACAGAATACAAAAAGCTGAATTCATGTCAGTGACGTGGGGGATGTCATGAAAAGCTTGTCCGGAGTGACTGCAGGGTTGTTGAGGTTCTGGGGCCTGATGGTCTCTTTGCCTTTTCAGACATACATTTGTTTCTAAGTCCCTCTCTCATGGAATACACTTGCAAGATGTAATTAAAGAAAATGTATTGATGTGAAAAAGCAGGATAGGTCAGATAGATTTGAAAAGATGGGATCTGTGAACTCCTTGATCCATCTTTTGCTTTTGATTTTTCATGTTTACAGTAGTGATTCTTTGGTAAGATTTGTAAAATGTTGAAGACACTTGTAGAATCAGTGTACCAGTTGTGAAGTGATGTGTAATATCGGAAGGATACACATTTTAAAGTTTCTTTCAAAGCAGAATATGGAAATTAGATACAAATTTTATCCACCCTTTGGTACTTTTAAAATAATTTAAGTACTTAGATTTAAGTAAATTTGGAAATAGTTTTGGGAAATTTTTTTAAAATACCAAGATGTTAGGGTTAAAAGTCATATTGCATAGTTTAGTAAGTTGGTGACTACGAAATGAGTATGTGGGGTTTCTTCTTGCCTGCCTTTCCCCCCGCACACCCAGAGAAGGGTAGAACTAGATTTTAAAGGCATTTCTGCTCTGCTTTTGCTGAAAGTTTCACTATCCCTTGAGATACCATTGGCTGTTTATACCTGAGTCTAGTCTAATTTACATATATATATTTTAAAAGTTAAGTAGAGAGAACATATTTATTAATGATGTGGTTCAATAATTCATTTGTCAGGGAATATTTGATCTTAATTCCTTTCTAATAGGTAAAGATTTAGATGTATTTTCCTACTTCTTCCTATGTGTAATCTCTTTATGCCATGGTAGTTCTAACCAGTCTCTTCTTTTGAAAGCTTTTCTTTCTCTGCTTTTTAAAAGAATGATGGTGATCAGCAGGCATTATGCAGATACCACGTGCCTGAGATCATGGAGGGGAAATGTCACATGACTGTATGAGATCATTATATGCCCTATTTTGTATTTATTGAAGTTTCTTTTTGTGGGCCAAAAATATGTTTGTAATATATTTAATTTTTTTTAATCATGATAATTGATTGGAAGATTTATTTTTAATAGCTTTGCCTTTTTTTGCAGATTGAGAAATTTCTAAATTATAAATTATGTCACAAAGCAAAATTATATTTGGTATCACCATAAATTTCTATTCTGAATGGTGAGAACAGGTAATTTGAGTATTTCTCACCTGTGAACCTCTGTTAGTAAGCTTTTTTATTTTAATGTACTGTAATAAAATGATTATGAGTAGTTCCCTGTGCTCAAAAGTGTCATTTAGTTTGCTAAAGTATTTTCACAACCTGTTATAATTGTCACTAGATAACTGTCCATTCCTAGCAATACGGTTTAGTCTCCATTGTGTACTAATTAGAGGTTGTAGCAGAGCAGCACAATGACTTCCTCATCAGCCTTTCTTTGTCAGTGAAGGGAAAGCCATGGGTAGTCGATTTGAACTTTTTCTGGCTATGTATCCCTTGTGTTAGCTGCTTAAAATTCTCCAGTTATCAAAACTGAGTTTGCATTAGGTTGCACGTTTTATTTGCAATTTTCTGTTTTATGTGCATTTAAAAGCAGACCTTCTCTGCTTTTAGTAAGGAGGCACGAAACAAACGATCAGGAATGTTGCCAGTTACAGCTTCACACCAAAAACTTTGAGTAAATACATTTTTGTTTAGATGCCCATGATGATAGCTGAGGAAAGGGCACTTTTACAAAGTACCAGTGTAGACTTGAGGAATTAGCAAAACCAAACCTTTCCTCTCATTTTATCTACTTCAAAACAAATAAACAAGCTTGCAGTTTGCTTTACTCTTGCCGTTTCTTGTGAGTCCCTTTTTGGAAGAGAGAACATCTGTAAGCCCAGAGATATCTGTTATGTGTTTCTTCTAGTTAATGGAGCAATTCTAGTCTATTAGTAGTAGGTTTGCTATTAATGTGTGAAGAAAGGAATGAAGTTGTGTTTTACTCCAGAAATAGAAAAATTAGTGTCTTTTAAAACAGCACTTAATGCTATCATAAGGCAATACTGGAATCAAAAACAGATCTTACATAAGGTCCTAATTAGGTGGAAACTAGCTGTTATTCTAGTGTTAAATTCATGAGAAATAGTGGCAAAGAAGGTTCATTCTGTTTCTGCAGTTCTTTGGGACCATTTATAAAGGCCAGTTAGATTGTGTTACTGTGATTTAATTTATGAAGTTGCTGCAGTTAATGGATACATTCTGTGCTCTGAGAATCTGAATTTCATTCTAATGTATAATACTCACTGGCAGTGATCTGTAGCATCTGAAGAAAAAATGGGCTTTCTCTCCTTTACTTTCTCTACATAATTATTAATATTATTTTAATTAAAGTACTTAAGACATTGTTTTTTTCTCTGTAAAAATGGCTTAGCAATTTGCACATGTGGGTAGGTTATGTAGCTAGTAAACAATTCATGATAGTAAGTAGCAATTATACTTAACCCACCAAGTGACAGACTATGCAATGGAAAAATTTTCTAATTATCGTCGCATAGCTTGTACAGCAAAGGATTATTTTCTCTAGTAACCTACTGTGTGTGATATAACTGCTTTATAAATGATTTCCTGAGCAATTTCATGTTGGCAGGCAGTATGGTGTGTCTGGTGTCCCTCTCTGAGATTATAATTTAATAAGAAGCTTATAGTAAGTATGGAGATCAAGTTGAAAAGTACTTTTTTTTTCCCTTTAAAATTGGTGTTACTGTCTTTAGTGGCTTAAGGCTAAAGAAAGCTAATACTTTATTTTTGCCAAATATTTATTTATAAGATTTATTTTTTAAATAAGCCCAATCTCTCAACCGAAAGTTAAGAATCATCATTTTCTATGAGTAACACTAAAGCTTTTCCTTATCTGAGCTTGTTCTCAATCCACGATCACGATCCACAGTGGCAAAGACAGTCCTTCGATTAGGAAGGAAATCATGTTCGTGATATACACAGGTGCCCTGTCTGCACAGTTCTCTTCTTATGTGAAAGAATTTGCATTTCTATTGCCCTGCACTGTCCTGTCTTTGTAAGCTGGCATTAGAATTGGAGCACAGGTAGGTAAATCCCACACCGTCAGTGCATCCTGTGCCTTTGCACCACGGGGGTGGTGCCGGTGGTGTCAGGCTTCACCAACCGTCTGTTTGAGGCAATCACCTTTGTGCCCAGTTAGTCGAAAAGGTTGTTTTTGGTTGGTGTTGCAAAAAGATGAGAACATTAACACTAAACTAATTATTTGATAGGTCTGAGATTCATTAAAAATTATTTTTGGGTCTCTAGTTTTCAGTTTCTTCATCTTCTTCCTGTTTAGCCTTCTTTTAAAATTCTATTAAATTCTATTCTTAATCTGGTATATAGAGAATAATCTAATGGTCTTCTGAATGGTCAATAAAACTCTTCAGTTTAATGAAGCAATTTAGAGGATTCCTTAAAAGAAAATTTACTTGTACTGAACACTCTTCATTTATATCTCTCTTATCACCAATCTCTACATTGTTCCAAGAATTTTTTTCTGATAGAAAATAATATTTCTTGGGGTGGGGTTATATATATGAAAAAACATAGATTTTTTTCCCCCTCTCTCAATAAATTGAAAATAACAATCTTCACTGGCATCCTATAGAAAAATAAGACAATTTAATGATTTCTTAACATCTTGATCTTTATAAGCTTTCCTATATTCTGGAAGAAGCCAAAATCATGTTTAATAGATTAAAGTAACATTCTAAATTCTGTCTTTCAAAAAAACTGTAATAAAATACCAGTGAAGAAACATATTTGGATATCTGTTCAACATTTTCCCCTGACTGATGAGTCAGGAAAGAAAACAAAAAATTTGTCTCCTCTAATAACCAGTGTCATTAATGCTACAGTTGTTGGTCAAACTTAGAGAGCCTTACTTCTAAATAGCAAAAATTCTTTGTTCACTCCAGCTGTTGTGTTTTGTTAGCTTTCCTCTCTGCACTGTGATACAGAGCTAATACAAGGAAATGTGGCATTTCAGAGAGAGTAGAGCAAATTCAGTATAATTTTCTTTACCCTGTATTCCCGAATACTGGGAATTTTTGGCTAGTGTGAATAGCACAGTTTTTGGTGATCTAAAGTTGAGTCTGATAAACAATCTTAGAAAAATCTAACTGTCAATGAGCTACTAGGGCAGCTTTCCTTCCTCTCTGCCGCCTGCTTGCCTCTGCCCACCCCAGTATGAAGCATGCACATGCACTCACGTGATCGTGCCGATCCTGGCTGGAGAGTAATAGAATCCTCTTATTTCACTTTTTTGTTTGTTTGTTTGTTTTTGTTCGTTTGTTTTTTTAAGCTGGGGACCACTGAAGTAAGCTCTATATGCACCCAAAGTTCCCCTTGGAAAAATTTTCAACATGCAGTACAGAAGGCTCCAATGCAGCTAAATGCCACACACCATTGCTTTTACTTGGGGAATAGACCGATTTGCCCTGAAATGACTCCAACCTGCATCGTTAAGGTACAGTTGGCTCCAATGGATTAGTGCTGAAATGATGGGAAGTTTGACACTTGTTGACATTGTCTTCATCTGTTTGGAAGGATTGAATCTGTTCCTCTCAACAGTGATAGTTCTTTTCACTGTATAGTGTTGAGTATGTCTCAGGGATTCCTCGTGGAAATTAGGGCAGTTTTTAAAATAAGAAAATAGTTTTCAAAGAAACTAAAGGTGACTCATCATTGAGGAGAGCGCAAGAAAGAGAAAACATTTGGTTTCGTAGCCCACGGTGTCTTGCGTAGGACTTTCTTCCTTTCTCCTTCAGGCTCTCATCTCAGCTTCGGCGTACAGAATCCTTTCCCATCGCGCACAGCTTTAAAACTTTTATTTAAAAATTTCCTTCCCCAGTGAGCTTTCAGAATACTTATTGTAGATTTTAAGAGAAAAGGTATATTAATTTATGCTATTAACATCACCTCATAAATTATAAGTTTTATACTAAAGCTGTATTAAGTGTAATGAATTATGTTGCCTATGTGTTTAATAGCTAAATAATTATATATGAGCTTTTTTTTTTTTTTTTGACAAAACAAACTAGTGAAGCACCTTTTTACACTGGATCTCTGCCGTGTCAAGGTGTATAGCTATCCTTTGCTACCTTGCAGATATATAAAATAAAAAGGTATCCTGGGCCTCAAAATGTAGAACACCTTTAGACCATTTATTACTGCTCATAGAACTGTTGAGAATCATGTTCTTTAGTAAATGATCTGTGGTTTACACTTAAGATGGCTAGAAGCTTAGTTACAGGGTAAATAGAAATACATAGATCAAGTAAAACTCCAACTACTGTAGCTGGAATTTGTAAACTAAGTTTTTAAGACCTCTTTTATTTCCTATGGATTTATTCTTTAATTTACAGTTTATTCTGTAAGTTGGGAAGTAAAATAGAGAAAATAATAAATCTAGATGTTCTCAGTGTCTTATTCAGGAACTTTTTATCCCTCCTCACTAAGGAATTCCCACTGTGACTTAAAAATAGAATTAAATTACTTGTGTGCATGTATATGTCTGTATTTTTACACACATGCAAAAATATACATTGGGGGCACGTGTGTGAGAGATATGAATGTGTGCTTATGTAAAAATAGAGAAAGGTAACCGAATGTATTGTAGAAATATGATTTATTTAGCTGAAGGTATTGGAGTTACTTTCCATTGTCTCTTTTGTATAAATATACCAAATTCTTTATTATATTATCTATGTTAAAAGGCTAGCTCTGATATCATGTACATTTTATTTTAACCTTTGGATTAACTTATATTATGCTATGTTTTTAAAATGACATGAGAAACAGTAGGTTCTAAGACCAGCCTCTCGCTTTTGAGCATAAAAATAAGAGAGACAGACCCAAACATGAGCTGTGTGTATCTATTGCGGTGATGGGACCAGAGATCTGTTGAACCTTTTTTGTGTTAATAATAGATTTCCTCATATTTTGAGTAAGAAAATATTATTTATCATCTTTTCTTCATGAAGTTAAAAAAATCATAGGCCTTTTCTTAAAAACTTTTTGAAGGGGCTGCTTTGTTTAAGGAGTTGGTAGGATCATTTCACCGTGCATATTTCAAAGATGGGGTGGTTTCAATTATTTCCAAATTTAAAAAAAAATTACTCAGTTGTGCTATTATTTATGAAGTTAGAGTACTCCTGGTCCCATATTTTGGCTGTAGGAAAAATCATGCTACCCTTGACTTTTACCTGATTTGTATGGAATTTTAAAAAATTTATTCTTATATTTTAGGTTGTCATTTTGCTATACATTCATTTCTGGAGTATCTGGTGGTCTCATATAGTCAAAACTAGGGTTGTTATTAAATGCTCCAATTACATTTATTTTTAATATAAAATAATCATGTACTTTGAAATATGTCAAAACAACTTCTGATAATATACCTTAATTTGTAGTTGTCTTTGAAGCCTCATTTACTTCATCTTATATATAGTGAAGACCTAGGAAAGCTTTATATGTTGTTCTTTTTTAGTTGTATTTTTGTAGCATCTCCCAGTTTCATTCACTCTTGCTTTTGGATTTTAAAAAAGTCTGCATATTTCCTGTACATATGCATGCAAATGAAAGAAGGGAGTTTGTATTGGTGCCATTTCTCCCTTCAGTTGCTGGTTAATGGGATTTGCTAGAATAATTTCCCCCTGATCGAAGGGTGAAAACAGACCCTTTTGTGTATATCTGTATAGAGATGTGTATATGGGATGTGGTGGCACTTTGCTGAATGTGAACTTGCCTTGTCAATGGAAAGATTGAAAAGTATTATGTTTATTTATACATTTGTATAAATCTATATATACACGTATGTATATGTGTGTGTATAGATAAAGCTATATACATATATTTCCCTAAAAAATGTGTGTGTATAATAGGTAAACAGCCTTTGTTAAGCAAGATTGTCTATGGAAAATTCTGGATTGTTCTGTAAACCAGAAGAGGTGACAGTCTAGAGTACACCATCAGAACATATTGAAATGGAAGTCCTTCGGAGTGTAGTCCTGTCATGGTTATACCTGTCTGAAGTGTTCTTACTTGCCAGTTCTGCTAGTCTTCATCTTCATTACCTTCTACTAGTCAGTCTCTCATCATTTAAAATAACCCACACATCGTGGTTTTTTCCCCTTAATTATGTCCTTTCTAGCTGGAAGTATTTGGCTTAAGCATATTTCATTAACTTCTCTGTTATTTCTCTTAAAGATCTTTATCTCTGAAATTTTCCCAGAAGATACAAAGTTTTTTTAATGTTTCCTATAGTAATCTTTAGAATTGGGCATTCATCTTTGTCTCAAAAACAAACAAAAGGCTAACATTCAAACAAAACTAATTTGAAAGTTTTACCTCGATGACTTGGGGATGTTTTACTTAAGTTGAAAAAGAACATAATTATGATTTTTCTTTCTAACCCCCCAAGGTGATGGTGATAATTATGATTTTTATGGTTGCTATTAGTGTGAGGTTTATTTGTGTATTTATTGTCATTAATTTGTCATTTAAACATTTTGGTTTGCTTTGTGGTTTAGTCATAAATTTACCATTTGCTTTTTAATGGGAAGCATACAAAGTCACATGTGAGCCTCTTGAATTCCATAACTCACTCATTTTACTCATGATGAAACTGCTTTGATGAATTCTGCTATATTTCCTTTTGACTTTTCTCACAGTTGTGACATTCTGTTTTAACTTTGCTGCGGCTCTCTAGAAAACTTGCATCCTTATATATTGTGCCTTTAAAGCTCTTATGCACACACAGACAAAAGTGTATATATACATGTTGGAGCATGTGTACATATACTTTCGTATATACTCACACAGTATGTCTCAAGTATATATTGTGGGAGTAGATATATAGATATTCAAAGGCAATGAAATATTGCTTTCTAGATATATATGTATATAAATAGTGTTGATATAACTGTATATACACATGTATATGTATGAGTTTTAAATGGCAATCTTTTACATTTAGCAAAATGCTGCCCCTACTGGAATATTGTCGCTGCAATGACAGTTGTATGTAATGATTTAAAATACATTATCAAAAGTTATTTAAAGAACATTTAAAAGTCTCATCTAAAGACATCCACACATTATTTATTATCTTCCTTTTTCTTTTATTGCTATGTTTGTTTAACTGATAGGGAGACTGTCATTTTAAAATGCCATCTGTCTCAGAGTAACAAAGAGCTGGAGATTCACTGGAGGAACTTTGTGCATTTTTCCTCTCTGAAATGGAGATGTACCATAAACCAGCCTGTTTATTTCAGTTATAAAGTGATCCTAATATTTCCATTAGTGTATGTCATCCACCATCTCCTAGATCAACTTAATTCACCAATTTGCCTCTTCCTTTCATTAATAAATAATGATCATTGAGATCATTTTGCCTGGGGGAAGCTAACCACTCTCTTGCTGCAGGGAAATATATCACCTAATTGTTATTCTGCCTTGTTGAAAATTCAACTTTAAAGAAGGCAGCTCTCTCATGAAGCTGTCTTAAGCATGTTTTGCATTTATTTAGTCAAAGATCTGCCCAACTTTTTTTTTTTGAAAGAGCTCTAAGTTGCATGTATTTGACATATATTTAATCCTTACTCCCCACAGCTTCAGGTATTTTTCATTAGTATATCAATTTGACACACTGAATGCAAGAACATTAAGAAAAAACTGTTAAAAATTATTTTATTTTGTGATGAGTTAGCAACAGATTACATCTCAAGAATTTGCAGAGGGAGGAAGGTTGATGGACAATCCTAAATTGTAAGATGTTACAAAAAACAGTGGACGAAGTAAGAGTAACCCCTGAAGACTAAAATAGAGAGAGACTGGGGTTTGAATGATTTTGCAGAGTAGCTTAGCTGGAACTTGATATCAGAAGCAGCCTTTATCAAAAAGCCTCTTGGCAATTGTATGGTACCAACAACTAGAGTACTGAAGTGTAAGTTGGATCCAAGTTGCAGTGGGAAATCAAAGGTGAGGTAGCTTATTTGAAACCAGTAAATGACAGCCAGGTTGGACAGTTTTAAAATCTCTTCTAACAAAGTAACTGCACGGTAGCAAGGACTAGCAGTTCTCAAAGCCCTTCTTTTTCAGCGTTCTCATTCACCTTGGCACACAAGTATGTTTAACAGGCCATACATTAAAAATATTTACAAAAAAAAAAAAAAGCTGCTTAAAGGGAACTTACAAACTGAGAATCCTCCGTATCTGTGTCGATAGTGGCTGCACGCTTAGTTACATGCACAAAAACTGGGAGCCACTTGTTTCTGCAGACTGCAGGAGCAAGATAAAGAGTTGTGCAGGTTTCGGTAAGAGCCCCCAGTTCTGCTTGAAAGGCACATCTGTGGCATTGGGTGCTGAGGGAGACCACGTGTGGGGAGGTGATGGGCTTTTGGTTTGTAATTTCCCTTTAAACAAGAAGAGATGGCTCACATTTTCCATATATCTCTCAATGAATGTACTGTATTACTGTTTTAAAAATTTGATGAAATAATAATGGATTGGTCTCCTTTTGTTATCTGGTCCTTGTTTAATTTGTTTAAGGGTTTTTGTATACAAAAGTTTACATTTTTATGTATATTTTTCTTGTGTAAAAACTGATGTAATATGTGTATAAAACACTGTATGTATTATCTGTATATAGTGTGACAAAATGATTTTTCTTTCTTTCTTTTGGATGTATTAATAAATCTTGCTGTGAAGGAGCCTTGTTTTTAGGATAATTTCCTTTGCTTGGATATTGGTGGAAACTGCTAATCCAGGTAGGTTTTTTTCCTTCCTTTTGTTATTTAAATATAGTATTTTTTATTTCTTATATTTTATCAGTAACTTTAGAGAGATATATTCATGGTCTTTATGGTTAGACTAACAATAACTAATATTTGTAATAGCTGTAGATCAGTTAAATTCTATCTAAAATGCCTTGAATGTGCTATCCTGCCTTGAAGTCCAACTGGAGGCTGCATTTGAAATTGTTATATGCTGTAACGGAGGTCGAGGTCTTACAGGCCAGTTTCTATTGCATTAAATCAGAAGCTTCTCTCTTCATTTTCATAACTTCACAAACATATGAACTACTTCATGTTGTCTAACCAAAGTTAAAAAAAAAAAACTGCAAAACACTCTTTAAGGCATTGCCAAATGCCTGCCTTTTATCTCCTTGGAATTGTTTGGTTTTTTTATAGATGAGAACTTTTCATTTCTTACGCTATCTTTTGTTGCTGAGGACGGCTTTAGTGGAAACGATTTTGTGGCACACATAGAGGCAAACACAAAATTTGCATACAAAATTAATAATCACATTCCTTTTATAGAGTTTCACTATTTTTTAATTTTTGTGGAGCATTTGAACTTGTTTTCCTTGGCCCCTACCCTAGGCATGTTTAAGATACACTCTAAAATTCTACTTTGCTTCTCTAAAAGAAATTGACATTTTGAGACTGGAGGGAGGTGATCACAGTACTGGTAAAATGGCCAACACCAGCCGAACTTCATCCTTCCCTTTCTCTGCTTTTGAAACTGACTAGGTATGGTAATGCTTGAAATTGATCATTCTGTTTGGTCAGTTATACGGTAGTGTATTTTAAACTGTTACTTTCTACTTAAGGGTGCTTCTTTTCTAAATCTCTGCACAAACCTTTGATATTGTGGTGGCTAAATTCTTGATTTGATTCTTAAAAAAAAAATACTATCCTTAGGAGAGAAGCTTACTAGTGTAATGTTTGAGTTGAGGCAACATTTATTTCTCGCAGTTATGGAGGCTGGGAGGTCCAGGGTGCTGGACCAAGGTGCTGGCATCTGGTGGGGGTTTCTCTCTCCTCTCAAGATGGCACCTTGAATGCTGTGTCCTCCAGAAGGGAAGAATACTGTCCCCACATGGCAGGAGGCAGAAGGACAAGAAGGGACGAACTCCCTCATAAAACCCTTTAGTAATGGCATTTATCCATTCACAAGGGCTGAGCCCTCATGACCTAAACAGCTCACAAAATGCCCCACCTCCCAACACTGCATTGGGGATTAAGTTTCCAATACGTGAATTTTGGGAGACACATTCAGACCATACCAGTGATATTATTTTGTTGCTTTCACAGAAATGTCTTCCTGGAAAATTCATCTTTAACAAGTTATGACTATAGTCAGTTATTTTTCCTACTTCAAATCCCTGTGATGGAGAGATGCCTATTGCTTAGCACTGTGAAATTTTAGTCAATCCCATGGTAGTGTGCTGTTGCTATTTCTATTCCATCTTTCCAATCTTCTGCCCTTCTGGGCTTCCATTTGTTTTTAATGCACTTATTTATACATTTTTGAGCAATTTGCATCAGGGACAATGAGACACATGAGAATGAATCACAAATGGATTCTACTCAAAGAGTAGAATCTAGGCAATTCTAGGAGAAAGATGTATAACTACACAAACAGGGAAGAAATTGTCTAGTGCCTAGTACAGTGATAAAATGCTGCGTAAGTTCACGTCAGGAACAGATGATTTCCAACCAAAGGATCGGGAAGTTTTTCTAGAGGAGAGTGCATCTGAACAGAGCATCCAAAGATGGGCCGTGTTTGGACATTCAGAAATGGAGAAAATATCTGAGATGGAGAGAACAGCAAAAGCAGTCAGGATACTACGAGGTTTGTGGAAACACATCGAGCAGTTCAACTTGCCTAAAGTACAAAATACATGCGGGAGAGCGGTGAAGGTTAGAGTGGAGAAGCTGATGGGAGTGAGCGTGTAATGGCCCTGGAAGGCAGAGTAGGGAGCGGTGGTCAGCTGGGATTCAGGAAGACTAATCTTCATGATTCAGGAAAGTGAGGTAAGAGGCTGAGGCTCATTGCGGAGAGATGAGTTAGGCGGGGTCTACTGCAGCAGTCGGGCTAGAAAATGCAGTTGAACCTGGTTACGGAAGTAATAATAAAAAGGGAGGGGGAATTCAAAAGAACTTGGAAACAGACTGATAAAGATGTCAGGGGTAAGGGACAGGAGATATCAAAGGCTTTTTCACCTCTGGATTTCTGAAAGAAAAGCGGTGCCAGTGGCAGAAATGGGTGGCACCACTGAACACTCAACAGGTTTTTGGTTTTGGTTTTGGGAGTCATCATCGATCCACTCAACAGTTTTGAAAGAGCCAGTGTGTTGGATTGGGGGCAGGGGCCGTGGGTAGGGCCAACTCCACCTCAGTAGGGTTGGAAGAGAGGCCCAAGCTGGAGATATAGATGGGGAAGTTACGGGCCTAGAGTTGGATGTTGAAGCCAGCTTTAAAGGATCAAGAAAGAAAGATAGCAAATAATTTGGGAAACAGCCCTGTTACCTCTTATTTACTTGTAATTGTATTTTATTTATAGGCCCCAAAATTGACCTTAAATAATTTCCCTGGAGTCTCCCAGCTTGTACGTTAGGGAGTGGGTATTCCAGCACTGTCAGACGCCTCCCTGACTGGGCATGGAAGGAACGCCGGTTTGAGGAGACTTGGATCTGGAGAGAAGCAGGAAAGCAACTGGTTAAGGCTGTGGCCTTTGGAGCAAGACTTCCTTGGTTCTAATCTCGACTCCATTATTTATAAGCTGTGTGATCTTGGGCAAGTCATTTATCCTTTCTCTGCTTCAGTTTCCTCATCTGCAAACTGCATTTAGCATTGGGAGGATTATGTGACAGAACCCATGTGAAGCACGTGGAGTAGTCCTTGACACATACTAAGCACCTGGTGAATTTTATTATGCTCATTTTACGACCAGGGAAAGATTGAAGATAGATAACATAGGCTAATTCCTAAAGTAAATGTCTTTTTTTTATTTTAGGGAAGAGGTTAGCTGCGGAGCTGGAGTATGGAGATAGGTAGAGAGCTTGGCAAGGAGTTTCTGATGAAAAGTGGAGTCTGCTACTGCTTTTTGTAATACAAGAGAACATAGGTAACCAACAAGGGTTACTTTTACCCAATTGAATTAAAAAATATTCCAGGATGTACCCAGTTACTGAAATCCTGTTAACTGAAAATACAAATTTGCCTTTGCTTTATAACATTAAAGGTTTTTCCTACGTTTTATCTTACATAGTACAAAGCATGATTTAATGGAACAAAATATATCATTGTATCCTGACTTAGAGAATATATTATACTTTGGGTTAAAAACTACTTAAGGGTCCAGGCGCGGTGGCTCACGCCTGTAATCCTAGCACTCTGGGAGGCCAAGGCGGGAGGATCGTTTGAGCTAAGGAATTCAAGACCAGCCTGAGCAAGAGCAAGAAATTAGCAAGAGCTAATTTCTTTCTACTAAAAATAGAAAGAAATTAGCCAAACAACTAAACTAGAAAAAAATTAGCTAGGCACGGTGGCGTGTGCCTGTAGTCCCAGCAACCCAGGAGGCTGAGGCAGGAGGATCGCTTGAGCCCAGGAGTTTGAGGTTGCTGTGAGCTAGGCTGACGCCACGGCACTCTAGCCCCCGCAACAGAGTGAAACTCTGTCTAAAAAAAAAAAAAAAAAAAACTACTTAAGGAAACAAAATATAAGCATAAAGAATTAGTAGACTGTACTTTATCAAAAGATTGCATGTCACCTGCCAAACTAAAAAGCAGTACGTAGAGACTAAATGTACCGTGTAAATGCTCGAAGACTAAAACCTTTCCTCTTCATTCTTATTCCTTAATTGCTGCCCTTTATTTTTGCTGCTCAACATTATACTTGCTCTGTCCACTTACTGCTATTCCTTAAACCATCGCGGTGTAGCTTGCACCTTGTTATTTTCCTGCAACTCTTCTTTACGAGGCCATCCGTGACCTTCGCTGTCATTCTCTTGAACCTCTCTTGAACCAGTCAACACGGATGACAGTGCATTGTCCCTTTTCTCTGCAGACTATACCTTTTCTGGTTTTTTTGTCAGTTCCAATTCCTCTTCATCATTCTTCACCCTTCTCTGTTGTTCTCAGTCTGTACATGAGCTCCCAGGTTAGAATCCATCTTTATTAAAGTGTTTTTTTTTTTTTTT
>CAUYSK010054012.1:0-40843 GCA_963575035.1 Avahi laniger | reverse complement strand
TGATTTAGGTGCCACAGCCCAGAGAATGAATTGGCCTGGGAAAGGATCCAGGCATAGTTATTATTATCTTTTAAAATGTAGGTCAGTTGTTTTCAAACTTCATTGAGCCTCAGAATCCTCTGGAAGTCTTGTTCAAACACCAATTTCTGGGCCCACCCCCAGAGAGTCTGATTCAGTAGTGCTAGGGGTGGGGCCTAAGAATCTGCATTCCTCTCAAGCTCCCAGGTGATGCCCATGTTGCCGGTCGGCCTCCCACAAGGCCCCAGGTGATTCTCACCTGCATCCAAGACAGGAACAACTGCTCTAAAGAAACACTTGCTCCCAGAGCACAGGCTTTCCCAGTATAGTCTGATTTTTGTCTGACACTTTCTCTTTTAAATGTTAATTATTGTTTTTGCCTGGGTGTGGCAGGTTGCGAGTGGGAAGGGCTGCAACTTGGGTTATCTCTCTAACTCTGGACCAGTGGTTTCCAAACTGGCTGCACGTTAATCTGTGAAGACATTCGGATTCAGTTGAGATGAAGGACATAAATCTTTTTAAAAAGCTCTACATTGTATTCTAGAGCATAGTCAGGATGAAGACTCACTGCTCCAGACAGCTTGATATTCAAGCTGAAAATTTCAAAGTCAGATTATCTATCTAGGCTTTGATGATATAACGTTTAAAAAGGACAGCTTCCTTTACTGTTGCAATTTTAAGATTTGCATTATCTCTGTTTTCCATATGCATGGCAAATTGAAGGGATAAGCAGAAAATTGTATCCTCAAGATTGAGTCAATATTTTTTTTTTTTTTTTGAGACAGAGTCTCACTTTTTTGCCCAGGCTAGAGTGAGTGCCGTGGCATCAGCCTAGCTCACAGCAACCTCAAACTCCTGGGCTCAAGCGATCCTCCTGTCTCAGCCTCACGACTAGCTGGAACTACAGGCATGCGCCACCATGCCCGGCTAATTTTTTCTGTATATTGTTAGTTGTCCAATTAATTTCTTTCTATTTTTAGTAGAGACGGGGGTCTCGCTCTTGCTCAGGCTGGTTTCAAACTCCTGAACTCAAACAATCCACCCGCCTCGGCCTTCCAGAGAGCTAGGATTACAGGCGTGAGCCACCGCACCCCGCCGAGTCAATATTTTTTAATGCAAAATCTGTGAGGTTAATATCAGTGAGGTTAAAACTAGTAAGTAAAAGTTGTAGGCTGCAAAAAGGGTGTGTGTGTGTGCATGTGTGCGTGTGTGTGTGTGTGTGTGTGTGTGTGTGAGAGAGAGAGAGAGAGAAAGAGAGAGACAGAAAGAGAGAGAGAGTACACATGTATATTTGTATCTATACTATATATATATATACAATTAAGAGAAAACTTAAGGAAGGCAAAGAATATTAAAGAAGTATGTAGTGCTGAGGACTGGATTTCTAGAGAGTGTCCCTACATAATCTAGCAGAAAAAATTTTTATATCAATTGGAAGTCTCGTTTGGCAGACACTGCTGTCTACTTAATTCTCCCTTGACACTGATCATGATGCAGAATGGGGACACGGCCACTTTTGAATTGATACATCTTAAAAGAACCTGATTTTATTCATGGTGGCAATATGTGCTGCTCAAGACTACATTTTCCAGCCTCTTTTGCAACTAGCATCCCATATGACTCAATTCTGGCCAAAGAGATATAAGCAAAAGATTTTGCGTGAGACCCCTAAGAAGGCTCCTTAAAGGGGATTCAGACATCAGGAGTGTGACTTCGGCCCATTTGCCCTTCCTGCTGCCTGGAACACAGATGTGATGACTAGACCACATCGGCCAGCTGGTCCACAAGGGGACCTGGAGAAGAGGCTAGTGTTTGGGATAGCAGAGCAGAGAGATACAATGGAAGGAGGTTGGTGGTTCTTAATGACCACAGAACCGCCGTAACAGCCCCAGACTCCTTGTCTACTCCCTGCATATGAGAGAAAATGAACCCAGAAATATCTGTTAGTTTGGGTTTTCTGTAATATGAAGCTCGACTTAATCCTAATTGACACACTTATTAGCCCTTCAAACAGTCCATGGGTAAGAGAAAGCCCTACAAAGGAGGCAATTCCCAAGGAGGTAGTTTGGGGTTACTTGTTCCCCACAACTCCCTTCTCTGAGAACTTACCCCACCCACAGTTTCTGATTTGGTCCATGTGACTCTTCTTCCTTCCAAACATGAATCCTCTGCACGGCTAAGTATATGGGGAAGGGGGTGGAGGGGGTTACCTGACCAGGCTGGACCAACTGGAATTTGGAATCCAGCTGCTGAAAACAATTTAGTCAGCAGTGGCACTTGACACTGATCATGACGCAGAATGGGGACATGGCCACTTATGAATTGATGCATCTTGAAAGAGAGAACGGAGAAGATATGTAAAGAGGCAACAGGGAGATGGCCAGGCAGACGGAGGATGAGCCAGCCCTGCGAGCTCCACCAGACAGGCTGGACTGACTGTGTGATCCCTGAGTGACAGGTGAGGAGGCCCAGCTCCCAACTCTCCAGTTCTCCTGCAGGGCCTGGCTGTGCTTTGTTTCCCATTCCTGCCTGTGTCCCTGCAATAACCTCTTCCCCTCTCTTTGCTTTAAGTGTATTCCTCTTTCTCATGACTGGCAGAACTTTGAGGGGACTGAGACATTTCCGGATGTGACTTGCTTAGAGGCATGTTTCGTAACATTGAATTTTATGTCCAGAATTTTGCCTTAAGTGGTGGTGAGAATATAAAACTGAACATCATGAACTGCTTCCAGTGAACATCTCACGGCCATGAGCAACACATGGTGGGAGCACCGTTGCTGTATATTTCGATGTTGATATGTAAAGGTTTATGTAATTATAAATATAATTTTATCATTTCGATGTGTAGAGGAAACAGAACGTAGTAGTACCGTGCTCTGTATCTGCTTTGCTATGGATGAACATTAAACACTGCAACATGCCTCTGACAGAGGCTCTCTACAGAGTTAGGGCGACAACCACAGCAAGCTCCTGAGTCAAGTCAGAAAATCATGATTACTTCTTCTTTCATTCTATTATATTTATACAAAACCTACTATGGTTACTACAGTGTATCCAGCATAGCTAAGAACTATCTAGAAAATATTAAATAGCTGTTCCATAATGACTACAAAAGCTTAAGTTGAAGCAGAAATGGGAAATATAAGGGTGAAGTTACAGACTATAAAGACTATTAGACACAAGAAAGGGCTTTATAAGAAGAGCACAGAAGTGCTTTACCTAGGGGCCTCGAATATTAGACAAATGTTTCTGAATTAGTTTAGGTGCAACATTGCTCGGAGATAGAATATTAATAATCAGAATGATAGTGATAATCACTTACACTGATGTAAGGATGTACATTTTGCAAAGCATTTAATGTATATTTTCTCATTTGGTAATTCCCTTTTTCAGTTCCACCATTTTTAAGAACGTCAGACTCAAGAGAAGTTCACAGGTACTCTTGGCTATCCACCTTACAATAATTTTTACTTACAGTTTGGGTTTGGCCAGAACTGGAGGGGGCTCTTTGACAGGTGAAGAAGGCTCTGAGATTTTTACTGCCTGTCCATTGAACCTCTCCAGGAAAGAGGTGGGCCTGCTCTGGTTGGCGGCTGCCACTCCACCCTCAGAGGACGCTCTGCTTCCTTTGTCATCTTCAGGCAGGTTGAAGTGCACACGAAGTCCAGTCCTGGAGCTGGACCGGGGCTCATTGTGGTTCACCAGAACCCCCTCGAGTTTGGGTTTAGGGAGTTGTTCCACAGAAGGAAGCTCTGGGTTGGGTGGGGATGGCTGTTGCTCAATCACAGCCAGGTTGGTGGTAGAGTTGGCCGAGTGCAGAGACCCGTTACTGCTGAGGTCGTCATTTCCTGAAAGGACATGCACAGGACCTGAGCTGTTAGCCTTACCCAGCAAGACTGAGATAGGATTGTAACCCCCAGGTTGGGACATTAATACAAATGGGAAAATACTAGAACCAGGTGGGTGCATGAATGGGAAAATGCTTGTCGAAACCAGACTATAATCTGTGGTATTAGAGAATGGTGAGGATGCAGGAAAAAAACTAAATTAAAAATCTGAGTATTCTTTTGGAAAGAATTTTAGAAGTTTATATAAGATCGAGCAGATGTTTTCTTAGGAAGTGTAATGATGATAGCAGGATAACTGGGGTAGTGGAGGTGGTGGCTTCAAGTACAATAAGAAATTAAAAATTGGACATCGTTCAAAAACATTTTCCTCAATAATTCAAATGTGTTTAGGAGAGCCAACTAGTTTCATATTAAAAGCAGTAAGGAAGGGTAACACAAACTCTGCATACTCACATCCAAAGTCACGGGCTAAGCTGTTCTGGCATTTAGAGAGCCCTTACCTCTCACATCCAGCTGTGCGATGCTTGACACTGTGCCGTATTTGTTGCTTGCAGTACACGTGAAGCACCCAGAGTCTTCTGCAAACACCTCAGCAATGACCAAAGTGCAAATCTCCTCTGCATGCCAGTAAAACAGAATGGTTACTGACTTAATTGTGAAAATGAAATTATGGAAATTACTGGTATCAGATGATGATTCTACAAAAGTCAGTAGAAGAAGATGACTATATTAATTCTTCAAAAACAATTAGTCAAAACAATTATTTAATTGAATTGACTGATTAGCAGGCTAAATAAGTCAAGCGATATAGAACCAACAAATCCATGCAGACAGGCTAAGTACTGACAAAGGGATTTTATAATAAGATATTACATATTATGGATTCTTAGATTATTTTCTATTTTTATGTCATTAGTCCAGATGGCAAAAATAGAACTGAGTAACGATAACCTAAAACATCACAAAAACAAATTAGGAGTCAAAGGAAAAAGAGGTTTGTGTGAAATGAAGGGACTAATAAAACATTTTCTAAACCCAGGACTCTCACTATTCCATCGGGAACTTTTGTTGTGAATTATTTTTAAACGAAGGACACAATTTTAAATTGGACATTAAATAAATATTTTGCCTACGTAGTAGTAATTGGCTGATAGAGTAACTTGAAATTCTGGGTGAAAGAAGAGTGAAATGCATTTTCACTTTGGTGATTCTTATGGACTACTCCAATACACAGTATGGATGCCTGCGAATAACTACAGAGATAATTCCCAGATAGAACTATGTGATTATAGACAGCCCGAAATTATTAAAGTTAGATATTCTTTTACAGCTAATGAAGAGGAGGCATAAGATAATAGCATAAACCTCTAATTATCACTCAGTAGACATGACATTAAAAACAGAATTATTAAAACATAGTTGTATTAGGAGAAACTTGGCATCTCAGTGCTTCATGATAACTGAATTGAATTAACCCAGATCACCTCTAGGAAAACTGGCCAAGAGGCCTTGGCAGACAGTACTGAGTACTGCTATGGTTTGAACATGTCCCCCAAAGCTCACGTGTTCGTAACAATTCCCAATGCAACAGCGCTGGGATGTGGGGCCTAAAGGGAAGTCTTTAGGTCATGAAGCCTCTGCCCTAATGAATGGATTAATGTCATTATTGTGGGAGTGGGTTTGTTATAAAAGCGAGTTTGGCCCCTTCTTGCCCTCCCCCTCTCTTGCGTGCACTCTCTTGCCCTTCTGCCTTCCATCATGGGATGATGCAGCATGAAGGCCCTCACCAGATGTGGGCCCCTTGATCTTGGACTTCTCAGCCTCCAGAACTGTAAGAAATAAATCTCTGTTCTTTATAAAATTACCCAGTCTCAGGTATTCTTTATAGCAACACAAAATGAACTAAGACAAGTACCTACTCAATAACTCTTCATCCTCCTTCTTCCTTGTTGATAGGACCCTGGCTTTGTCTACCCTCCTTGGAGTGGTCATATGCTTCAAAGAAAGCTGGCCCCTCAGCCTCAGATGGTGAATCATAATTGATCCAGCCAGTCAAGCTAACTCTATTCATGTTAAGTGACGGCATGTGACACACAATTCTGATCAATGTGATATTAAGGAAAATCTACTGGGGAGTTTCTGGGAAAGTTTTCCTTGTTCCTTAAAGGGGACAGAAAATAATGTTATTCTCTATTTTTGCCTCTGGATCTTGTCATCTGCATGTGACACTTGGAACTGTGGCAACCATCATGGGTCCCTGAGTACAACCAGCCTCAGATGGCAGAATGAAAAAATGAAAAAAAGGCGTGGCTTCTGATCATCTCTGAGCAAGAGTAACCAATCTCAGGATTCCATTTCTTAGGGATTCTTGTTATGTGAGAAAATACATTTTTCATATTGCTTAAGCCACTTTTAGTTAGTTCTTCTTTACTTGTCAACCAGAGAATCCTAAAATAATATAGAGGCAAAGTTTGGTTTTGGTGCCTCTCTGACCTTTTTCTGAGCCCTTGGCCTAGGTCTCCTCTCCGTTCCCCTTCCCAAACATTCATACTCTCATATTTCAACAATCTGCTCTCAGAAAACGATGTAATAAATTCATTCACATTGCACTATACCTGTCTAAGATAAAGCACTCTATCTCTGAAAGGCATTTTCATTATACAAGGTGGAAGGAAGAACTCTCTAGCTGTGGAATGTTAGACCATGGAGCCGGGAAGGGCAGGACTTGTTTTGGGCAGAGTTCCCTTTTGGGTGACTCAGAAATTATTTTGTGTATGTGACTGTGACTCAAGTGGAAAAACCTGCTTTGGATGAAAGTGGCAAAGGCCTAAAATATTTTCAGGTGGAAAAATACTACTCTACTATAAGCGATATAAGAGTAAGACCACTTCTGGTCTTTACAAGTGTAGGGCTATGCAACATGGATGTTCAATGTCTACTTCTGGAATGCCTTTCCATTCACTCGTCTGAAGAGAGAATTATCATAATGAAATTCCGAACCGTCTTTCTCAAGCAGGGTTAATAATACAATCTGATTTTTCAGGGTGGTCCCAGAGAGGGCATTCAGATGTTTATGCCCTGGTTTGTCAGTGACTTCTCTTTTCTAGCAGTAAGAGCTTCACCTACTGTCACTTCTGTTTATCTCAGTATCCTCCCAACCAAATTTAATAGCATCACAAACTTTTACTGAATCTCTACAAATCTCAAAATCTGATGGATAAGTTTTGAGACATCCGGGCGTGGAATTGGAATTGATCTAGCATCATAGAAATTGCTCTGCTCTGTTTTAAGAGGGCTTGAGTGGGAAGGAAAGGACAGAGGAAAAATATTCCTAAGAAACACTCCTCAGTGATCAATAATTAACTGCATTCATATTAGGTGTTAAATATATATTACAAATTTGCACATGCTCCCCTCCCCTTCTTCTCCTACAATAATAACTAGAGTTCATTTGGATCTTTTTTTCTAAAACTCTATTTTTTGCTTTTCTTAAAAATTTCAGTGTAATTTCAATGTGCTTTCTTATACATAGATATATCTCGAATCATTCATTACATACTAATAAATTAAAGTTGAAATAATCTTTACCTGGCTCTGCCATGGATCGAGGTTCTAAAAGAAAAAAGAAGATTCCAAGCATTTATTTTACTGAGAGGCCACATTTTCATCAAAAGCTCCCTATAGAATTTCATAGTCTCTTGCATATTCAGGAGTGATTTGATAAGGTTAATCTCACAACGTTAAGCAAAATGACATAAGCACCAATGACCTCAACAGGGATAGAATGGCTATTACAGAAAGGCAGCGAAAGAGCGACTAACTAAATGATGTTGCTGCATCTTGCAACACAGCTGGGTTCTATGTGGGATACACAAACCTTAGGCGAGGGAAAGTTCCTGAGTTAGCTGGGATTCAGAAATGACTTGCTTTTATTGGTACTCATTCAGCCTTACCTGAAAAAAAGTTTGTGAAGACTGAAAGATCATCCTTGGCTTTGGGATCTCATATTCTAATAAAATGTAGAACATACTTCCTGCTCTAAGGTTTCCAAGATCAAGCTCCTCAGGATAGGTAAGAATTCCCTTGAAAGAAGGTTCTTTATCTTAAAATTCTTTAGCATTCCTGAAAGTGCCCACCATGGTGCTGACTGTAGGTGTTCAATTAGTATTTATTGAATTGCAGGCACTTAGTAAGTAGTTGTTGAACTTAGTTACAATCTTCTACACTGATAGAACTATCGAAGTTGTTTTTCTCTCTCAGTTTAAATGGTATTCAGAATATTGGTTGCTGTTACTGCTGATAAAATCTGGCAGTAGTTCTGATTCATACATCACACTGATCAAAGTACTACTATTTTGTAATAGGCAGAAAAAATTAATGAAAAGCAAATAACTCATTACAAAAAATGATAAGTATATGATGTAATGCATATATGTTCATTAGCTCAATTTAGTCATTTCACAATGTATACATATTTCAAAACATGTTATATATGACAAATTATGAAATTTTTATTAGTCAATTTAAAAATAAAAGAAATTAACAAATAAAAATAATATATGTTCATTATAGAAAAACTGAAAAAAATACAAAAATGCAAAAGGAAGTAAAAAATTGACTCTAGACTCACTGCCCAGAGACTGTTGACATTTTAGCAAATTTTCTTCCCAAGTTATTACATTATAGATTGTTCTATATAGTTAACAAAAGCTTATTTTAAAAAAGAAAACAAGTTGCTCTGTATTTTATGGCTGAAATGGGCCAAGGAGAAAGCATGACAAGGTTGAAAGTGCTGTGTGATAAGAAAAGAAGAATTAGCCACTGGAATTTATAAAAAATTCTTATAATAAAAAAGAACAAAACCCAATGTAAATTAAAGAAATACAAAGACCTAAATAAATGTGAAAAAGAAGTTCCATCCCAGATTTAATTAGTGCAGATTAATTAATTTAATTAGGGCAGATTAAAACAAATCTTCCCATATTTGGCCTATAAAATTAGTGAAAAATTTTAAAAATGGTTAATCATTCATTGTTTGTGAAGCTGTGAGACAAAGACATTCTCATATATTGCTGGTTGTAGCAGAATACAGCTAGGGCAATATGTGTCCCAGTTCAACTGGGACAGACCTAGTTTATGCCTGGGATCCCTGCCTAATTATTAATAGCATTCTCTTTCACTCCCCGTAAGTGTCTCAGTTTGGCTGATTAATTGTGTGATCATCCTAAATTTAGCTCAACCTTTTAGGATGGCATTTTAGCAATATATTTTAAAAGCCTAAAAAAATGTGAATTTACAGTAGAATTCCAGTGCTAGAAATTTAGAAAGGCAATAACTATAGATAGGCACAAAGATTTGTTTGGTCAACATGCATTGAAGTACAGTTTATAACAGCAAAAATTTGTGAACAATCTAAATGTTCAACAATAGGAGATTAAATAAATATGAAATTGATATTATTGATTTATTTTTAAAAGTAAGAAAACTCTATATTTATTAACACAGAAAGATGTTCATGAAATGTTGAGTAAAAGATTGGTCTACCAAAAAGAATATGATGTTTTTGTTTTTAAAAAAATGCACGGAAAAATTCTTGGTGAATATACACCAAAATATTAACAGGGTTTGGCTTTGGGGAGTATGATTACAGGTGGTTTTTATTTTATTCTTTTTGATTATATTTTACTTAGTTGTTTAAAAGTTAAAAATAAAAATAAATATATACAATAAATTTATAAAAATAAAATATAAGAAAAATAATTTTAAAGTGTCAACTTACTTTTTTGTAAAATCCTAAAATCTGGAGAATCTTCTATTAAAGTCCCTTCTCTATACCACTCAACTTTAGGAGATGGAGCTCCTTTTACTCTGCATTCAAAGACAACCAGCTGACCCTCAGAAGCTGACAAATTTTGTAGCATCTATAATAAGAAAAATATCGTTAGAATCAAAACATATGCATTTTTGGAACCCAGCTCCAGTGCTGAATTTTAAAAAAAGACATCATTTCCTCCATATCTGGATTTTCCTCCAAATCTAGATCTCCAGCAGCTTTAATTCTGTGGATGTGCATTGAGTCTACTTTTGAAGAGAGAATCATCTGAGCCCATATGAAGCTTTTCCTCACTAGCTTTTTCCTTTACCGCTCTGTTACAAGGCTAAGTAAATTGATCAAATATTAGGCAAAACATTTTGAGTAGTGACTTTTCAGTACAGTAACTCTCTTCTTAAATGCCCAAATTGAGTTTGGTTTCCAGAAATAATAATAATAATTAAAAAATGTGCAGCATCTACGAGACATATTCAACATGGGAATAATGTATTAGTCCACAAAAAACATGGCTGTCCATGATGTGGAACAGCTTGGTGGCCCAAGTGATTGATTTTGTCTCTCTTCCTGGCTTTGCCTTGTTTACATTCTGGAGTCCTGGAATTTGATTTTTGTTTTGCTGTTTTGTTTTCCTTGTGTGGCCTTTGCAGTATAGCCTCAATGATCTGTTGAGGCATATAAACAATGGCAATATTTATAAAAGCATAGTCACATGTGGAGTCTAACGTCATTGTAAAATATGTTATAATTTTGTGAAGGAATCATTAAATACTTTTCTATACTTCCATAATGTAAGATTTAAAAAAACCACTTTGAGTTGTAAAATATCAGTGTATACCTTCCTAGACTGTACAGGAGAACTGAATATATGTTTTTCTTTCACAGTTAGTTTCTCATTCATTGTGATTTGTGAGCTTAAAACCACACGCTCTTTTCTGTAGTTGGTACTTCGTTCGATTATGAAATGTTTCTTTGGCATGTGTATGGGCATAGTTTTGTTTTCCATTTGGGCCCAAAGACTGTAAAAATAGAAAGGTTATGATTAAACTTCCTCCACAAACTCATAATAAATGCTGCAAGGCTTTCTATTATTACAATGTTGGGACCTGCGTTTAGGAAATACTGGCTCTTGCTTCAGAGAAGAGGAAAGCCAGTAGTCTTTTTTGTTTTTGTCATTCACTCTCATAAATATTTCATGATTTTTTTACAGCTCTTTTCTGAACAAATTACAATATTTTGTGCTCGGCCCTATCATATTTGTATTAATAGCATTTGTCTAAGGAATACAACAGTGGGCGTAACCACATGGCTTTGAAAGAGACTTACTTTTACTTCAGAGGAGCGTGTAAATTGATATTGTGACAGCCAGGGGGCACTGTAGTTCAATGTTAGTGTTCTGTTCTTTTCACGTCCCCAAATTTGATTGCTGTAGTAATTCAGGATTGGATTAGCACAGAGTGGCGTCTGAATATATAAAGAGCTATTTGGTAAAAAGTCTTGTTATTTCTTGTCTACCCCAAACATATACTGGTGATAAGAATGGAAAGCAGGAAGCATCAGTGAGTCTTGGGGTGCTCCTAGCAAACTGGTGAATATGTTCTCCACTCTGACGTCCAAGCAAATTCTGTGACTAAATGCAGCTTTGGGGCCTATTTCCTTGGAATTCACAGATAATGGTGTTTTTATTCCTTCTTGATGCAAACAAATTAGAAAGCCAAACCAAAACAAACAAGATGGTGGTAGCATAAGGGATTGAATAAATGAAATATGACACACTTATAAAATGGATATAAACAGAATGAGGTCAATCTACACACTGACACGGCTTGCAGTTCAGTTCAGATATATGAGCCAATTCTCAATCTGTAGAGGTTACACTACAGCCCTGCTTGCAAAAGGACTTTCTTGAGAGAATATGTTGCTCACAATTTAGCCCAACATCAGTTGGTTGTTATAATCCATTTGATATTGAAGGCCAAGACCTGTGTTCTATTTGAGAGTCCGGCCAAGTTACCTGAGATACCGTAGTGTATGGAATAGGTCTACTCATGTCTGTGATATGAGATGGAAGCTTGTTCCAGTGTGGCACAACATCAATACTCAGTAGAGGAGGTGCCAACGGTATCTCACAAGCCACTTAGAAAAAATTGTTGAAAATCATAGTTATAAGGAAGATGATGATAGTTGTTATTGCTGAAAACTGTGTTTTTCTACAAAGCTTCATGAGAAAGTCTCATGAGAAAGGCTCACATTGCTACATGTCAGGATCCAAACCAATTACACCATTAGATCATAACATAGATGACACTATGTTCATTATAGCAGTAGGTCTTAGGCTATTTTTTACCAGTGGCATGGTGTGTACAGACTTGACCATATTCATCTCAACTTCCTGAAGATGAATAAGGTAAATGAAACAGTCTCCAACTAGCAAAGATTAAGTTAGTCTTTACCAGGAATTATGGATCTGGACTGAAGTCACTCTAACCAAAGGTCTACAACCTTCTGAGGTATACAATACCAAAAGTGCAAATCTATCTTGTGTGTCATCACTATACTGATCATCTGGGAGGACATTCTTTGTACGGTGACGTGACAACACAGAGACATGAGAGGCATATCTTCCATGGCCATTGGACATTGGATTTTTTTCCCTCTATTCTTTCTAAAGACACTCTGAAGCCACAAAGTGATGAAAATAATAACTTCTTGTCAGCTGAAATGGAAAATAAAAAATAAAGATTAATATGTGCCTGCTTTATGTCAAGCACTGTGCTGGGTGCTGTCAATGTGAGTTGAAAGGTTATAGTTTCTGCTCAGCCCACAAATATAATGCAGGGACATCCTTGAGAAAGAGCATCTGCCTTATTGGTTAAAAGATGGCAGCTACAAGGTTCATTCTGTCATTTTATTCATTTTCAAATCCAGTTGGTATTTTTGCACTTTGGGAGAGTGAACGTGTACAGCGCTTTAGGCTGGAATTGGATCAGAGTAGTTTTTACTGATAAAGAACTGTTTGATCAAAGGCTCTTTTGCCCCTGGATTGTCACAGGTGCTTTGTGCAATAGTTGAGTCAGAAAAGTCTGGAATCAAAGGGTTGGGGAGAGTTGCCCATGAACTCTTCAGAAATCTGGATCCAGCAACTGGCCCAGTTATTTCAGGGTTTCCTGCCTTTGCTGTTATATAATGAAATGCTCTTCTTCAAATTCTCACTTCCCCTGCCCCCTTGCACTCTTCAAATTACTGCTGAAGCAGCTGGAGCCAGGGCTGCTGCAGCCTGGAAAGCCAGCCAGAGCAGCTGCTGCTGGAGAGGGAGCGGTGGTAGAGTAAGATTCTAATTTGATCATTTACCTCCCTTCGCACTCAAGAAGTGTGAGTGCTGTTTTGCCGGCATAAACAGAGTGAAAGTATTTTTAATACTGCATAGAGGATGGAGGATGGTCTATCTCTGTCACGGTTAAAAAGCATTTCAAAACATAGGTATCACCTATGAATAGAGCAATGAACTAATGTATGGAATCCCACAGTCTTCTCTGAAACTCTACCACTGGGCAGCTCTCCTTTTCATTTTAACCTTTTTAAAAAAGAAAATAAGTATTTCCCTATCACTGAAGGAGAAAAAAAGAGTTAAATAAAACTCTGCTCTCTAATCGTTACTTCAAAAAAAAAAAAATGGCTTCTTGCCATGATTGGCAAAGAAATGCTTTGTTGGGCAGTATAGAGAGTGAATCATAGAGGCTGGAATGCCAGAAGTCCCTAAATAAGTAAATAGAGCAGGAATAACCCGAACAAACAAATGCAAATGATCTGTTATCGTAGCTCATAGCCACGTGATACCATCACTGGTGGCTCTGACTCAGAAATTTGCTAATGACACTGGCAGTGACTATGACCTCAGTCCTGCCCTCACTGACGGAAACTAACGCAAGCACACCGTTGCTGATAAGTCTCTCTGGAATCTGAGCCATAGCCTATCCTCGTGCCTACGTCTCAACAATCCTGATCCCATTTATGGAGGCAAAAGCACACATCCAGAGGGCTGAAAAAGCCTCATCAGAGTTTGTGTCATTGTACCAAGGACCATTTTCCCACCGTGGAGCCAATACTGTTTTAGAGATTTTATGTAACAAACAACATACGCTAATGATTAATTCATTTTCCTATTTTTATTTATCAAAGGCATATGTATCTGCCAATCAGAGCATCTGATTAGAAGGGAGTAATCAGAATCACCACACAAAAGCTGCTTACTCTGATACTCTAAACAGCCCCCGTGAAAATTAAATGTAAAGAATAAATGTTAAAGTCCTAGTGGACCTTTTGAAATAATAAAAATAACTGTAGACCTATTATTACCTTTACGGACTCTTATCCAGCTATTAGAGATAGACTTCAAGGTGACTGGGAGAGACAGAAAGGAAAACAGCTTACTGTCGCGATAAATATTGTACCCGAGGTGTGCTCCGGGTGATACAGACGCAGGGAAGTCAGAGCACCTAGGAATATTTGAAATTGAGTGGAGATAAGGATCTCTCTGGTGTCACCTGTCTGGCTGGGCGGATAGTGTTGAGGAAGGGAAGAGAGGAGGAAATTTTAGTTGGGACTGGGTATAAACTATTTTGTGGTTCAGCTGCTTTTGAAGAGTCAGTAGCGTCTCTAACGTATGACAGATGGGTGTGACAAGTTAAAGCATCTGTGGTACTTAATCTCTGTTTTAAGGCTAGGTGACATACCAGTGACAATGGAGATAATAAGAAGTAGTTCTATTAGCCATGTCTCACACACACACACACACACGCACACACACAAAGGTCCACCTATAACTCCTCATCAAAGTCTTACATCCACCAAGGTACAACATGTTGTTTTCCTACTTCGAGTCTTTGAAAATAATAGTAAAGCTAACCGCCCAAATTCAGGTTCTGAAATGAACCTGAAAAATTGAAAGCCATCTTGTTTCTCAGAAGAATGTTTGCCTAACTGATACGGATATGGGTAAACATGGTTCACTCCACACTCCATGCTGGACTTTGGAAAACCATCTTGGATGAGCTGACACAACAGAACTTCCCTAATGTGGACGCTGCCATGGAAGTTGTGGATTTAGCCATTCCTTTAAGGAAATTGAGGATTTAGCTGCTCCTTTAAGGATCAGTACCCATTGGAAAAAATCATTTTGCCATTTTGCTCAAAACCATGTTCTTGGCTTCAGTACCATTGGCATTTTGGGCTGGACAATGCTTTGTTGTGGGGAGGCTATCATCCCATGCATTGTAGGATTCTATCAGCATCCTGGATGCCAGGAGCACCCCCCAATTATGATGACAAAAATGTCTCCGGTCATTGCCAATGACCTTCAGAGGACAAAATTAACCATGATTGATAACCATTGTTCTAAATCAAAGCATATTTCTGAGAGGATAAAATTTCTTTGGGCCCAAGTTTTGCCTTCATACAAATAATAAACAGTAAATCAAGGCATAGATTCCACCTATTTGGTCTTCATAATACCAAAAAATCCAGTGTGACTCAATTTTTTCACCTTTGAACTTACTGTCTTGGGGAACATACAAACACAGGATATGTTGCATAAGGGAAAGAACAAATAGATTGAGAATTGGGAGAAGTTGTTTCCAGTACTGATTCTGCCACTAACTAGTCCTGCAACATTGACTAAATGTCTTCATCTCTCTGACCCTTCCTTGGTTTTTTCATTTGTAAATGTACTTGTTTGACTAAACGTTCCAGTTCTAAATACAAAGACTATGAGACTCAGACACCAGGGCGCTCCAGCCCAGGCAAGAGTGAGACTCTGTCTCAAAAAAAAAAAAGAAAAGACAGACGCAGAATTTGATGCCACCACCATAGTTGATCCCATGGAATAGGAAAAGAAAGCTCTTGGTCCTAGAGCTAGGCTTCATGTTAAACCTCCTGAGAGTATTTAATCCAACCTCCTTGAACACCAAAGACAGGTATCTGCAATCTGATTCTTCTGAAAGTCTGGAGAAACCTTTGGAGTAGTAAGTGGCTAAAAACTTATCACCTTACTTCTAAGTGTGGCTCCTGTGTTTACAGCCATAGAATGGCCATAGAGATCACTGTGGTGAGTGAGGAAGACCCTTCTTTCATTACAAAAAATGTTATTAGAAATCTGGAACTTGAGGTGATACTGTACCAATTACCAAAAAATCCCCAAATCCTATACTGCGCTTATATGAGACCAAAATTCTGAAATGAAATCAGTAAATCTTGTATCCTATAACTTTGTTTGGGTGCTGTGGTGTCTTTAAAGCCATGACAGAAAGAAGTAATATTTTCATTACCTTTGTAAACACAGGAGCTGCGATGATAGGTTTTCCATCCAATCCTTGCAAATAATTGGTAGGGCTCTGACACTGTTAGAGGAGAACCAACGATAGATTCATTGTCACTAAGATTATTAGATGCATAGAGAGATATAATAAATCTATAGAATTTGGTATATCAAATTAATCCCCAACCAAAAGATTGATGTTTTCTAAGTTTATGAATCACAGACTTCAAATTTTAGACTGAATTGATTATATTTCTTTCTAGGTCATGGTGGCTACAAAATATGTGCCCCCTCCATCTCCATCCTGCCCCTTCACATACGGATCTATGTGATTAACCCTGAACCCCTAAGGGGGTTCCATAGAACCCATGGGCCTACACAGATCACAGTTTGAAAACCAGAAGATTAGAACTAAAACTTGGCATCTCTGTGTTACTAGATGGGTTAGATAAATTTTAAAAAGAGGTTGTAGAGCAATATATTGAAATATGTTTATCATCAATAAATAGATATATTGATAATATGTTACAAATATATTTAGATAGTATGATTTTATAGGTTTTAAAGTCTGTGCATACATATACATTCTTATATATGCAGAGAAAATGCCTGGAACTATCTGCTAGAAAGTGCTACGAGGAGGTACCTCTGAGGAGTGGGGCACGGGAGTAGAACTTTGGCTAAAGTTTATACTTTTGTACTTTTTGAATGTTTTTATAATGAGCACGTATTATCATTAACTTGAAGGATGAGCACCTTTACTGTTTTCTAAAAAAATAACTTCATGCTTGTTCCAACTTAGAAAGTAGAATTCTTTGCAGTTCCTTGAAGCTGAGTTTTATGATCTACAGTGTTTGTCCTGGGCCAGTCTGAGAGCTGGTAGCTCACTCACTGCATGTGTAATCAACACTTTTTGTAAAGCTGGAGTGTCAGAGCCAATTTGCAAAGAGGGTTTTTTTTTTTCTCAGAAATTAGCCTATAAAGCTGGAGAATATGTTTCCAAAGCAATAGGAGCCACTGCTCTCATACGTCAGAAGTACAAAGTGATTATGCTGTTGTCGGAGTTGCACCCAAGGAGAACGTGATCATGCCATGCAAGATGGTTGTGGTCACAGTGCCTGCCTGTCACAGTCCATGGCACTCGTGTTTTGCTTTAGATTCTCGTACCTGCTGAATGGTTGATACACTGGGCTGGGCCACCAAAGGCTGGGCTTGGGGTACAGCTGGAGGAATGGCTGCAGAGGTAGTGGGAGGAGATGACACCTCAGTTGGCTTCTGGATTCTGAGAAATTGTTAAAACATTGATTATAAAGCAGACCTATCACTGCTTGTGAAAATTCTTTCAGTAGAACTAGCAATGTCATCACTGCTTCCAATTGGGTGCAATAAAAATCCTGATTTGACAATATTTCATGTTTACTGAGAGCATCTTTGCTACGCATTTTTTTTAGGCAATGCAAACATGATGAATAAGACACCATTTCTGTCGTTGGGTTAGTTGTTCTCAGTGTAGCTGGGGAGTCAAACATGTGACAACTCAGTGAGATCCAAGACAAATGCTATGACAGAAGCATGTGCAGAAGAGAAGTTTTTGAAATTTGTTGTGTTGTTGCCCTCTGTGTTTCCCCTCCCCCTCCCCTTCTGAGTAAGAGGCCAGGCCTTGTAAATCTTTACCTCTGGGATTTTAGCATGGCAGAAAGTAGAAATAGCCTGAAGTCGACAAGCTCTTCAAGTTTACACAAATTAAATTAAAGAGATTATTTGTAGGGTAAGGGAGCCAGGAAGCATTCTTGAGAAGGCTGCAAAGGGATGTTGTAAAAAAGAGAGACCTATGGATCTTGCCAAAGAACTGACCAGAGGGAGAACTTAAGTCCAGAGGGGAAGGCAATCCTCTGCATAAAGGGCTCCCAGTCTTGCTACAGATACCAGTATCTAGGCATGTTAGGAAGCAGCAAGCACTTGGAGGGACCTTGAGATCTGGGACATGGGCCTCTCACCCATAACTCATGGGGATAGATGACAGAGGGCTCCCCTTTTGTCTGCTTTTAACCTCTCTTTGTCTCAGCTTCCTCATCTCTAAAGTGGGGAAATAATAGTTCTTATCTCACAGGGTTTTTGTGAGGATTAAATGAGATAATTAATGTAATATGCTTGCTCTCACACTTCTCTCTCTCTCTCTCTCTCCCAGGGATCTTTGCACAACTGTGGAGTTAGGAAAAGGACACTCAATAATGGCAGACTGCATTTTTTCCCCAGCCAGGCAGGATCGGGTCTCAGAAGCAGAATTACGTAATGATGCAAAGCCTATCAATGTCTCCAGAGCATCTGTTTTCTTCTGCAATAATTTTAATAGAATCCCTGATTTCTTTACATGGCTACTCTAAATAAAGACTACATTTCCCAACTTCCATTGCAGCTAGGCGTGGCCACATGAGTCCTTTCTGGTCATGGGATATGAGGAATAGTGATGTATGCACTTTTAGAGAGATGACTTTAAAAGAGGATTGGGATTGCCCTTTATTTCTTTCTGTCTTAGACTAAGATGATAAAGGCAACACCTTAGCATGAGATGAAGTAGAAAGCTGGAAGCAGACCAGAACCTAGTGGAATGTGGAGCCATTTTACCAGCCCAATCCAGACTTTTATGTAAATAAGAAATAAATATCTGTCTCACTTAAGTCACAGTTAATTTAGGTCTCTATTATACACAACTAAAGCTCAATCCTAACCACTGTAAGTAGATTTAAAGCAAATAAATAAATGGGATATTTCTTGCTTATTTAAATTCGTATATCAAAATTTATACCCATTAGGTTTATGAAACAAATTATGGGAGCCTTGAGGAAGGAGTGATGAGTGTCCAACAGAGCAGAAGCTTATTATACAACTCAAGGAGACAGAACATTTAGACCAGATTTTGTAGGATAAATAGGAGTTTGCCAGGCAGAGAAGGAGGTAGGGCAATGCTGTTGAACAAACGGGTGGGGAGGAGCCGTACATCGCTTGAGTGGGATGTCAGCAGTGCAGAGAGCCCCAGGTGGGAAATGGAGGAGGGGGCAGGAAAGCCTGGTTGACTCTCCACTGAGTAAGGCCTTGTGTGTATGCTGCGTTAAGATTTTTAAAAAATGTTGTTCGTTTCGTGTTTGATTTTTGTTCCTCCACAGATGATCATCTTTTCTAAGCCAGGAAAATGAGAGGAGCGGAATTATCTTTTAGAGAATAACTGGTTGTAGTTTGGAGACTGTAAAAGGGAGAAACCAGCTGAAGCAGCGAGGAAGACCCTTGAGGAGGTGGTTGGTGTAAAAGACCGGAGAGAAGGAGTTGCTGCCCCAAGGCCATGAGGATGATAAGGCAGCGGGTAAAGGAGGAATCCTTTGCTCTGGTTATGAATGTGCATATCTGCAGAAGGACTAGAAGCAAATTATCATTTCATGGTAGGCATACACAAAGGTTTTCTGCCCTTAAGGAGCTCACCCTCTGTACGGGGAACAGAATATGCAAACACAGGTAACAACTCTTCAACCAGTCTTCCACATATTGCCATTTGTTTCAGGTAATCTCAAGGAATGGTGCTGTGTCTGTTTCTAGTGCCCATGCTTTCTGTCTATGGCTCTCTGCCTGGAATACCCTTTCCTCTCTTTTGGGGGAATGTTCACCTACTGTCCTTTTAAGACTCAGCTTAGGGTCACCAACTCTCTGAAAACTTTCCTGATCTCTCTTCCCCTAACCAATAAACAATCCTTTGTGCCAAATCCTATATACCCTATGCATGGTCATAATAGCCTATTGCACTTCATTATTATGTATAATATGTTGTCTATATGCTTGGTATACATTTCTTGCTATGCTTGCTATATTGTTTTCCTCCACTAGACTGCAAGCCTCTTGAAGGCAGAAGCATCTGACTTTTCTTAGCAGAATAGGTGCTTAGTCAATGGCTGTGAAAAATAATGAATGGATGGATGCAATTTTGTTCAGTATCAGTACAATTGTTTAGCAAAAAGCTTGTGACTTGCCCAGATCACTCATTTAGATATACGTATAAAATTATTATATTAATATATTACATCATACTAAAGTTTGTATATATATATGTAACACATACACATACATGTATGGTTATAGTTTGGAGACTGTAAAAGAGAGACATGTATGTATATGTATATATAAATTTAGTATCACTAGGTTTTGTATTTTTGTGAGTATTATTATTCAGTCAGAAAAAATAAATTTTTTTAATCACTGGGTTATTTGTTTTTTACTCTGTAGATATTAGCATTATGATATTTCATAGGTGATACTTCATTTTTCAAATATTAGGAATAAGAATATTCAAATTAATCTGCTAGATAAGACTTAGCAAAAGAAGTAGAGTCTTCTCCAAATCCACTCTCTCTCTCTCTCTCTATGTATATATATATTTTTTTCAGGTCATACCCTGGAGCCACCTCTTCAAGTTTCTAGTAACCAATTAACAGCTTTCTTGGGATCCAAGGATGCTAAGGCTATAAAATAGAAAATTAGAATTACCGATTCATCTCTTCCTTTTTAGGGTCCCCTTCTGAGTCAGAAGAAGAAACCCCTGGGAAAACAAAAACAGGACATAAGATTTTTAAGATGATAATTTCTTCAATTGGTTCCTAAACAAGATACAAGAATTTAAGATGATAATTTTTAAACTGTTTCCTAAACATTTAAAGACCTATAGAATCTTAGACTTAGAAATGAACTCAGTGATTCCCTAACACTTACATCCAGTTTGACAAATGAGGAAATAGACCCTAAGAAGTTGAGGGAATTGCTGAAGGTCACATGGCTAGTTAGTGACAGTGTTCAAATTGGGCCAACTTCTAAGTGTTCTGGTATGTGAAACACTTGCTGATGCCTTTGGCCTAACAGAGCAGTCTTTGCTGATATTCTCTTGAGTTCAAAATTCTTTTGCTCTTGGCCTACACAGATTGAATAAAAGAAGGGTTTACACCGGATTCCAAACATTGTAGGTGTAGGTGGATGCTCTTCCGTCCAGTTCTAATATTAACAAGTCATACTTCATCTTGGGAGTGGGGGTGTTTGAAGTCCTGTTGCTACACAGAAAAAAATCCAGCAATCCAATCTCAGCACTGTTAGCAGAACTTTGATCCTGGATTTACTTCTCAAGAGAGTGAATTCCAGGAAGGCATAACAGAGCTAAATCTGGAGGTGTTTATTGGTCTCTGAAAATTTGAGATAAAACACATATATACCTGCAACACATTTCCATTCATGTATCTATTCAATAAATGTTTGTCAAATACTTGCTATATACTTGGCACTATGTAAGGTACTGGAGATACAAAGAGGAATGAGACAGTCTTGGCCTTACAATCTAGTTGGTAAATGGTCACTTATATGATAATAATACAACGTTTAAGTGCTAAACCCAAGGCATACATAAGGTATTATAGGTAAAAAAAAAGGGCTAAAGAATGGTCCCCAGAAAAAACTTAGAGGATGAGACAAAATAGGAACACAAACTTAGGTAAATATATAAAGAGCATAAATTTATTTCTCTTCTAAAATTAATCATGTAAGTTTGGTGCTAATGTAAATGCTTTTGCAATGCTCCCAACTGGTCTCCAGGCTTCTACCCTTGACTCCCTGCAGTATATTCTCGACCAGTGGCCAGAGGGACTCTGTTAACAGCTAAGTCAGATCATGTCATGTCTCTGTGCAGAATCCTCCAGAACTTTCCATCTTCCTCAGAGAGAAAACCAAAGTCCTTGAAGTGATCTACAAGGATTTATGGGATCTGCTCACCTGCCTCACTCCACCCCCGCCATCTTGAACTTCTGGCCTCACTTTCTGTTCCTTTCTTGTGCTCTGCCCTGGCCATGTTGGCTCATCTCTGTACCTTAAGACAAGGACACTCCCACCTCAGGGCCATTGCGCTTGCTGATTTTTCTGTCAAGAGTGATTTTCCCTTGAACATCCTTGTGGCTTACTCCCTTACTCCCTCCTGGTTTTCACTCAAATGTCACTTGTAGTGAGGTCCTCCCTGGCCACCCTATCTAAAGTTACATCCAACATACACACACACACACACACACACACACACACGTGCACACTCATGCATGCACATATACACAATTCCTGTCCCTTTTTCTTGCTTTTTATTTCTTCTATAGTGCTTATGTATACACCTGTCATATTATATACTTTATTTATCTCATTTATTTTCTGTCTCTCCCATTATAATGTAAATTCATCAATACATAAGCCTAGGGATTTTTGTCTACTTGGTTTGCTGCTATATCCCCATGGCCTAGAAGAGTGTGTGGTAGAATAGGCCCTCAATAAATATTTATCTATTTTAACGATACATCTTACTGGTGTCATGCTCCAAGAGAATTTTACTTTACCTTCTATATAAATCTCAGCAGAAGTTGAATCTGTCCCATAGATGTTAGAAGCAAAGCAGGAATAGCGTCCTGTGTCCTCTTCGAAGGCTTCGGCAATGGTCAGTGAGTGCAGATTTCCTGCCTGAATGATGTGAATGTCCGGGGAATTTTCAAGCTCCTTGCCTTCACAGTACCACCTGCAGGGGAGAGAATATGGCCATTGGACTTGACTGAAATATGAGACAATAACCTAGACGGCTCCAGATATTCTCTAAGGAGAAAACTGTGAACTCAATTCAAAGTAAGAATAAAAACTAATCCATTATTACAGTAGTATTTGATTGTAACAATGAGAAGAGTTGGCAGTATTCAAATCACATTGACACCTGACTCAGGAAATTACAAAGTGGCTCCTATTAAGAATGATACAACAGGGAAAAGATGGATAAGAAAGCAAGTACAGCCAACCACCAAGAGCAGGGTCTTTAATGTGGTACTTAGCTTCACCTGAAATGACTTCTAGATTTCCATAGTGTGCATTAAATAACTGCAACATTAGCTTATTTAAAGAGAATCTAAGAGATAATAAAGGTTTGTGAAGTTGTGTGCACTCATTCCGTCCTAAGAAATTGCATCTGACCTAACTAAATGAAAATTAATTTGTTCTGTTCCTGGAGTTGTTGGAGTAAGGAGGATGGGTCATATTCTCCCAGAAGTGGCCCAACTCTGGCAAATAACCTAAGGTAAATGTTAAGCTAAGAAGAGGCAAGGAAGGATTCTACCCAGAGTTTTGGATGGGACATGGACCTGGTGACACTTGGATTTCAGACTTCTAGTCTCCAGAACTGTGAGAGAACAGATTTCTGTTGTTTTAAGCTATTCAGTTCATAATAATTTGTTATGGAAGCCCTAGGAACCAGATTTGGTGGGCAAGAAATAAGATATGCTCATATTATTTGCATTTGCATAAAGACAACTGGAAAAAATAAAATGCCAAAATAGCCAAAAGTGGCTATCCATTGGGGTGGATAAGGATAGATGGTAATAAGATGTCTCAGTGTACACTTTTATGTTTTTTCATTTTCTGAAATAATAATAGTTTTTTTTTTTTTAGAGATAGGGTGTCACTCTGTTGCTCAGGCTGGAGTGCAGTGGCACAATCATAGCTCACTGCAGCCTTGAACTCCTGGGCTCAAGCGATCCTCTTGCGTCAGCCTCCCGAGTATCTAGGACTATAGGCACACACCTCCATGAATGGCTGATTTTTTTTTTTTTTTTTGTAGTGATTGGATCTCACTATATTGTCTAGGCTGGTCCTGAACTCCAGGCTTCAAGTGATCCTCCTCCTGTCTCGATCTCTGAAAGTGTTGAGATTACAGGTGTGAGCCACCATGCCCAGCTAATTAATAATAATTACCAACATAATAAAAAGTAATTCAGTGGGAAGTATTACAACTATTCCATGTCAAAAATTAAATAGTCCTGGCAGTTGGTAATCTTTACTGTAATTTCAGATCTAACCACTCAGTGCTTTAATCCCTCTCTCCCACCATTTATAAAGCAAGATTCTAAAGTTCATTTAAGAAAACCCACCTATTCAACTACTTCCCACTAGTCAAGCTATTCTCTACTGCTCCATAAATATGTTATGGTCACCCCCACATTCAAGTCTTTGCTCATGTTTTTCTTTCCATCTGAGATTCTCTTCCTCTGCCTTTCAGCTACTGCAAATATAACTCATCCATCAAAAATTGGCTCGGATATTGCCTCCTACACCAAACTCTCTTTTATTATCACTTCTCAATGATCGTTGTGTTTTCTAACTTCACTTTTTTCTAAACTGGAACTATGTCAGGCAAGACTTGATTATATGCTGTCTTTTATTGTCTAATTTGAAATTTTGTCTTGTCTCACCAATTTCATTAGATTGTAAATTCTTTGAAGGTAGGAACGGTGTCTCATGTGCTCTTGTAGCATCCACCCTGCCTAGTATAGTTTTATATGTACTATCTCCTTCAGCCATCTTACCTCATCCTGTAGTTTTCAATCATCACCTCCTTTTGGGATAACATCTAAATTTGCCTTTTTGATTCTGATTTCTGAACCCCATGTTCCATCACTCTTACCTTCACTATGTTTCAATCACATTGGTTTTCTACCTATTCTGTGAACACATAAGCATTTTCCCACCTTGGGATTTTTCCCAAAATTCTCTTTCCCCAGATATTTACAAAGATCGGTCAGACTTCAGCTCACATGTCCCCTCCTCGGAGAGGCCTTCCCTAACCCTCTTCTTATATAGTCCCCTTGTCCTCAGTCACTCTCTCATATTACCCTCTTTTGTTATCTTCATAGCACATATTACTGTCTGAAATGATCTTATATACTTGTTTACTTTGGTATTGTTTGCTCTCCTCACTAGACTGTAAAGTTCACGAGAGGACTACAATCCTAGTACCTACAATAGTGTCCTGGCACATGGTAGGTATTCACAAAATAAATGTTTGATGGATTCGTTGGAAGACTGTATAATGGAAAAAATTACTAGCTAATATTTGTAAATATTTGTTATTTGTTTCACGAAATTCCATGTCAGTCTTTGATTTCCGTTGAGGTAGCAGCAGTATATGCAGCTGCTGAAATGGGTTCATGAATCTCCCAAAGCATAAATCTCACCAAGACCTCAAAGAACTCGTATAAACAAATCCTCAGAGCATGTGTAGTTCTAAATCCAAATATTGGGCATCCAATTAAACGTGATGTATTGAGTACATGTGTTTATCTTTATTCCCCTCTTGAAATGCCCCTAAATGAGAATAAAAGAATTTTTAAAAGGTACAAAACCATGAGGGCAAAGAAAATGGGAGGGAGACAATACTAAAACTGAGACCTCAAAAACTTTTGGAAGATAGAAAGCAGATTGAGGAAAGTTGAGAAATGTGAAAACCAAGTGCCTACTTGGGAATGTCAGTGAAAGAAGAAGCCAATTTGTGCAGCAGAACCCCAGAAAGTTTTGGGATCTGAAGATAAGAGGTTGCTAACAATGGGCAGTGGGGAGAGGCACAGAGCTTAAGATAGAGAAATTGGTTACAAGTTTGGAAAAAGAGGTTTTAGATCTCCACACCAGGTCACCTCTCCTCTTCTGAACAGTTAGAGAATGTCCCAGGATAAAAGCTGAGTTGCAGGCTAAACCAGCAGCTACTCCACGTTGGAGCAGGAGGAGGGAGGCCTTCCAAAGGGATTTTTTTCTAGGGAAAACCAAATGGGTCTGATGGGTCACCTCAGACTTAACTGCATGGAAGAGAATATTTAGAAGAAGTTACACAAATTTATTGGAGAACTGAGACAAATCTGTGATAGAACAACAGAACTAAGCACATCAAAACAGAAGACGGCAACCAATTCTAGGTCAAAATAAAAAGTTGCACAAGCAAAAAACTATTCATTTTACCCTTCTAGGCTTGGTAGTGAACAATACTTAGGTAGTAACGAGAAGGTAAACACTAAATAATTTTTTAAACAGCAGTGTGATATGATTCCATTGAGGTGATGAAGGAAAGAACAACAGGGGCGCAGGTCTAGTACAGGGGTGCTAAACTTCCATCTTACGCAATAGGAAGTCAACAGAAAATAGCTAACATCGGCATACCAAGCAATAGCAATATGAGCATTTTACAGTGGTTCTGAAAGTGTAGTTCACTTTTTGTGAAGACAAAACTATTTTCATATAATACTAAGATATTATTTGTCTTTTCACTGTGTTGACATTTACCCCGATGGTGCAAAAGCCACAGTGGGTAAAAGTACAGATGCTTTAGCAACACAAATTAAAGCACCGTCACAAAACTGATGAGTGGTTATTGTGTTTACCACCACGCTTGCAGTAAAAAGTAAATTAATTAATTAATAAAAAGAAAAATCCAGTTTCACTGAAAAATGTTCTTGATGAAGCAGTAAAAATCATTACTTTTATTAAATCTCAACCTTGAGTTCATGTGTTTTTAATACTTTGGGAGGTGAACAGAGGAGTAGCGTAAAGCATTTCCGCTGCATATGGAAGAACACATGTGTGATTGTTCGAACTGACAGTTGAATTAGTTGAGTAATACATAAAACAATATTCTAACTTCCAAGAACAAATGACAGACAAATTATGGTTATTCAGACTTGGGTATTAGGCACACATTTTCTCAAAAATGAAACCAGTAAGCCTGTCACTTTAGGTAAAAATAACTGATAGCATTTGTCGCCAATGAAAAAATTCGAGGTTTCAAGGAAAAATTAGAATTTTGGATAATTTGTATGCCTCACAGTGACTTTAGGGATTTCCAATACTTAATGACTTTTTCATTAAATCAGTGATGATATTAATACATATGGTTTTAAAATATTCTGCAATAAAATGTGTCACCTTTTGGAAGATCTGCGTAACTGTTTTCCAAATGACCAATGTGTCATGATGTTACCCTTTAAAGTCAAGACAGACCAATGGGCTTTAGTACAGCAGAGTATCAAAGTTCATCGGGATAATTTCAGATTTCACATTGCAGCTAACCTTTAAGAAACTACTGCTTGTTTTATATTGATGTAGTATTAAATAAGAATAGCCACAATTATCTGAAAAGACTATTACAATACTCTTCTTGTTTCTGATAACATATCTGTGTAAGGCTGGATTTTTTTCATTTATTTCAGCCCAAACAACATATTATAACAAACTGAATACAGAAGCAAATATGAGAATCCAGCCATATTCTATTAAGCCAGATATTAAAGAGATTTGTAAAAAATGTAAAACAATGCTACTTTCCTCATTTAATGTTTTGTTTTGAAAAATAGTTATTCTTCATAAGATTATGTTAACATGTTTATTACTATTAGTTTAAAACGAATAAGTAAATATTTAAAACATTTCTCAGTTTCGATTGCTAACTTGATAAATAATTATAACTCACATAAACAAAACCTCTTTTGAGCCTCAATGATTTTTAAGACCAAACGGGTCCTGAGAACAAAAAGTTTAAGAGCTACTGGCATGTTATTTAGAAAGCTAGACGTAAATGGACAGAAAACTGCCAAAAAGAGTTAAAAGTGGTCTGTTCTTTAATAACATCTGACTTTTTAAGCAATGTAACTATTAATGTGATAAAACAAATATAAATAGCTATTTCAAAACAAATAAATACCTTCCTTCATACAAACATTATAGGATTATCTCAACTCTTTAGATCACATTTTTTGTCCTTATGAAAAGGAGAGTGGGGACATCCTTGAGCAATTGGACAGCAAGAAGGAGATAAGTGGAGTGATTCCAATGCCCAAACTCTCCGTCAGAAGCATTTCTGTCCGTACTCAGATGGCCAGGACGGCTGCAGCAGGCCCAGAGAACAATCAGTAACCGTCACTCTGACATTAACAGTATGACCCACTGAGAAATAACACACAGATCAGGCTGCCTTCTGGAAAGGTGATTCAATTTACCCAGCTACTCTGAAGACTTTTGAGGGTAAGGAGGAAACCAGACTCTCCTCAAACGTCTGTCCGTGTTGGGGAATGCTTACATAGAAATGCCCTGCCCAGCGGCGTGTTTTTAGAAAGCCAAATCCTCATGATACTTACAGAATGGCATTGGGTGCCAGCCGTGATTCACGGCTCAAAAGAAATGAAATGAGTCAATGATCTGGGGAAATGGGGCAGGTTCACATGATAAAAAAGGACTTGCCTTTCATACTCAAGGCTAGCTCGCTTCAAGTGCTAATTTAGTAGCTACCAAGACTGGGAAGGAAGAAGGAAGACACCAAGAGACACATTTTCCAGATTGAACTGGACTTTTTGGCTACATATTGCCATTCTGCTGTTAGGTTACTATTTCATATAAAATATGGTTGAGTAAATATTATGACTCATTGTTTTAGCACATTAACAGCTTCTAACCGTAATTTGAATGTGTTATTCTGACTCACCAGTAACAACGTTCATTAAAAGAATGATTACTCAGAGTCTTTCTTTAAACATGTCCCAGCCCTTCCACAGTCCCTGTCCCACCTTCTATTATTCCTTCCCCTAATACCCTGTTCTTCTTCTTCACAGGACCTATATATTATTTATAATTATACATTTATTGGTAGGTTTATTTGTTTTAGTGTCTCTCTCCCTTAGTGGACAATAAATACCACAAGGGCAGAGATTATCTCGTTTGTTTACCACTGTTTATCTGGCACCTAGCAGAGTGCATTGGTACATCATAGCTGCTCAAAACACATCTGTTGTATGAATGTTAAATGAATGGACCCAATTAGGATTATTATGGCCTCAAGTCTTTTTCCTTTGCATTTTTCAAGAAGTCTTGGGTGCTAGAAAAGAACTTCCCTTGAATTGTCTTTAGTCAGTTTCATCTAACAATGTTGGATCTCGTAAGGGAAGAATGTGAGGCCCACAACACAGTCAAAAGGTAGTATATTTGCTTACTGACCATTTCTAGCTCTCTCCAAGCATCAGAGCCACTGTTCATATATAGAGCGCAACCGGAGTATATCGGACAATAAGATAATAGTGGATGTTTTCTAACAGGACTCAAAGTTACACTGGATTTTGTGATATAATTCGTATGCCCTGTTTGACTGCTACTGAGTTAACAAACTTAAGTTTTCATGTCCACTCAGGGGAAGGTGGGAGTGTAAATGGGAGGACATGTCTATACTTTAAGTTTTATTAAAATTTATCGAGTTCTTCCAGATGGAAACTTCTTGGTAACTTAAGAAAAGCATAAATAGCAATTGGCTAATGCTAAGACATCAGGGCCACCCCTTACCACATAGCCAATCTTAGATATAACAAAAGAGAGGATGAATAAATGTGAAGATGAAAACAGTTCCTAAAATAATTTTTTAAAAAGACTAAATTACTTCAAGGAGGGGTAACTAGTAATCCTTCTAGAAATTTCCTTCTAGAATTCCTCCTTTTTCTTTATCTCAGAGTACTTATTACTAAATTACTACGTAATTTACTTACTTATTAAATTTATGGTGTTATCTATTCTCTTTCATGTCATCTAGAATGTAATATGGCAAAAAACTTTGCTTTATTTACTGATGAATCCCAAGTGCTTGGAATAGTTCCTGATGCATGCTGAATGAATTGTTACTGAACGCATGAACTAGTGAACGTGTTGAATTTTCTAGTTTTGTTGTTCTTGTGGATTCAATGTACTTGAATCTTTCCATGTTACATATTCTAAAGTTTAATTTCTTCTTTCTTCTATTTGCTATGTTAAATCTTTCTTTCAGAAGAAATTCTGTATTCAATTTAGAGCCCCTTTCATGGTATTGACTTTCCTTAGCTGTTTGAAAACCCTGCAATTTTACGGAGGTTGGCTCTGATTACAGGAGGTGTTTCTGGTGCTTGTTAGGGAGGGGCAGGCTGTAATTTCAGGTGAGGCATGTATTGTGTTCCAGCAGCTCCTCAGTCCTCTTAGGGCTGACTATCTGGGACACTGCCCTGCCTCCCCAGCATACATTTGCTGCTCTGGCTTGTGTCAATTGGCCGTGTTTGCTGCTCAGCCCAAGGAGGGGGAGCAGGAGGCATGACCTACACAGCTGCTCTGAATGTAGTTTCCAGAATAATCACCCTGACACTCTCCTGGCGCCCTCTCATTTATTATATCTTTTGCCTCCAAGCAGGAGCACACCCAGAAGAGTTCTTAGCTCCCCAGCAGTCCTCTCTGGGATATGATTTGGGCTTCGAATTTTCTTGTCAGTCAGGTTCCATCTGCTTACAGGCAGATTTACCAGGAAACCAATGAAGCTTCAGGTTTCCTCACCTGCGTGGTTCCCTTCCAAGGCCCTGTACCTGAGTGTGTATTCACAATTTCACATTATTTATCTTAAAGAGGACCTCCCAAATTGTATACACTTTAGGGCCCACAAAGCTCGGATCTGTCCCCTTGACACGCTTTATACCTTTGGGAAATTTCTAAAAATTTCGGGTCTATAGATGGCATTCTATATTGTTTTTCAGTTAGGTTTTGGGGTATTGGAAGGGAAGGAAGGCCATGTGCTCAGTTTTCCACTCTGATACGATCCCCTTTTCACTGTTAAATTATGTCTAATCTGCCTCTGTACCCATTACCCTTTCAAAACTGCTCTTACTGAGGTCACCATGGCCTCTGTGTTACTAGATCAAATGATACTTTTCAGTTTGCGTCTGACATGATCTCTAATTAGTATTTAGAGTGCTTGGCTACTTATTTCTTCTTGAAGGAACTCTTCTTTTTTATGACTGCCCCCATTTGTTTCCTACCATTTGAGATGTTCCTTCCCAGTCTCATTTAGGAGATTTTCCTCATCTACCCAAACTTGAAATCTTGGAATTCCTTTGCAATATGGTCTGGACAGGAGTGATACTCGAAATTATTAACAGCTGATTCAGAATGGATGCCCTCCCCCTCCCCTACCCCCACCACAACCAATCAGAAAGATGCAAACCATACACAGCCTCAAGGGCTGTACCAGTTGTACTGATTAAATATCACACTTGGGGCTTGTGGCCAATTCTCTCCTGACAAAAATGCGAGAAAGAAAATACAAAAATGCTAAAGTTCTAAACAAAATATTAGCAAACCAAATCCCGAAATATATAAAAATATAATAGATTATGATCAAATTGTGTTTATCCCAAGAATTTAAAATTGGTTTAACATTATAAAAAAATCAATATTCTTTACCAGGGTAAAGTGATAAAGTTCAGCATCCATTCATCATTTTTTAAAATATTAATCTTCTAGACAAAAGGACTTACAACAAAATCTTACATAATATGTTGAAAAATGGAAAGCATTCCCTTCAAGATCAGAAATAAGACTACTGCACCCAGTGTCACCACTTCTATTTAACATTGTACTGGAAGACTTACCTCGCTCAAAAAAACAAGAAAAGTAAATGTAAAATAGAGGATTGGAAAGGAAGAACACTCAAAAAAGTCCATTGAAAAAAGATTTCATGGGCTGGGCGCGGTGGCTCACACCTGTAATCCTAGCTCTCTGGGAGGCCGAGGCGGGCGGATTGTTTGAGCTCAGGAGTTCGAAACCAGTCTGAGCAAGAGCGAGACTCCGTCTCTACTAAAATTAGAAAGAAATTAATTGGACAGCTAAAAATATATAGAAAAAATTAGCTGGGCATGGTGGCACATGCCTGTAGTCCCAGCTACTTGGGAGGCTGAGGCAGAAGGATCGATTGAGCCCAGGAGTTTGAGGTTGCTGTGAGCTAGGCTAATGCCATGGCACTCACTCTAGCCAGGGCAACAAAGTGAGACTCTGTCTCAAAAAAAAAAAAAAAAGATTTCATGAATTTAGCAGTTGTTGAATGAGAAAAATTCCCCTACGGAGAACTGTTTCATAAATTTAGCAAAGTTATAGAAATCAATTGTATTTTTATATATAACAAATATAGAATGTAATTTTTAAAAAGTTACATTTATAATAGCATAAGAAGGAGGTACCTATGAATAAAGCCAAACAAAGATTTGTAAGACCCAGAGAAAAGTTTACAAATATTTATTAAAATGTATTAAAGAATACCTAAAAAATGGAGAAACACATCATGATCTGGAATATGAAAGCTCAATATTTAAAAGATGCCAAACCAGCCTGAGCAAGAGCGAGACCCTGTCTCTACTAAAAAAATAGAAAGAAATTTTCTGGACAACTAAAAATATATAGAAAAAATTAGCCGGGCATGGTGGCACATGTCTGTGGTCCCAGCTACTCGGGAGGGTGAGGCAGGAGGATTGCTTGAGCCCAGGAGTGTGAGGTTGCTGTGAGCTAGGCTAACGCCACAGCACTTACTCTAGCCAGGGTAAAAGAGTGAGACTCTGTCTCAAAAAAAAAAAAAAAAAAGAAAGATGCCGAATTCTTCCGAAATTGACCCACAGATTCATTGTAATTCCCAAAATCTTATTAGATCTTTTAAATTTTTTTGTGGAATTTGATGATTCTAAAATTTATATTGTAGAGCAAAAGAACAAGAAGAACCAAAAATCCTTAAAATGAAAAAGTTGGAAACCAAGAACTGTGAAAAATCTATGGCAATGAGATAAATAAACCACAGGAAAAGAATAGAGAGGCCAGAACTAAACCCGCACACTCATGGAATTTTGATTTATGATGTAGCTGGCATTATATATCAGTGGGGGGAAGATGTACTCTTTCATATTGTGCTGGAATAATTGGTTATCGGAGCTAAAAAAATGGAAATAGGTCCTCTGCTTTATATCATACACAAAAATCAAGTTTAAGTGGATTAAAAACTTAAATGTGGAAGATAAAATTATAAAACTTTTAGAAGACAAGATACAAGATTATCTTTATGACTTTGGGGTTAGGAAGAATTTCTTAAATGAGACACAAACTATAAAAATCAAAATCATAAAGGAAAAATTAATTAACTTGACACTAAAGTTAAGAATATTTCATTATCAAAAGACACCATAGAGAAAATAAAAAGACAAACCGAGAGGCTATTTTCATAATGCATATGTCATATGACTAGTATCTGGAATATTTAAGAAGTTTTATAAATCAATAGGAAAAGAACAAACAACCCAATAGAAAAATGAGTAAAAGACATAAACAGGCCCTTCATGGAAAATGAACTCTGAATAATCAATAAACAAAGAAAAAGATTCTCAGCCTCATTAGTAACTATGGAAATGAAAATTAAAACCACATGGGATAACACTTCACACCCATCAGATTGGCAAAATTTAAAAAGTCTGGTAAAGTTTGGGCATCGCAAGTCCAAAAATACGGAATCCCAATGCTCTAAAATCCTAAATGCTCACGGGAAATGCTCATTGGAGCATTATGGATGCTGAATTCTCAGATTTGTGATACTCAACCAGTAAGTATAATGCAAATAATCCAAAATCTGAAACATTTCTGGTCCCAAGCATTTCACATAAGGATGCTTAACCTGTAATATAAATATTGGCAATGATGTAGAATCCAAAACTCTTATACAATGTTGATGAGAATGTAAATTGAAACAATTCCTTTGGAAAACAATGTGGTATTATTATTATATAAAGTTGAAGTTATACATACTCTGCCAGCAATTCCATGCCTAAACCACTCCTGCACCAAGAAAAACTTGTATACCAGGAACGTATATTAGAGCATTTATAGTGCCATGGTTCATATTAGGAAAAAAACCTGGAAACAACCCAAATATACATCAATAATATTCTAGTCATAGTAAAATACTATGTAGCAATGAAAACAAGTGAATTAAAGTGACATGTAACATGAATATACTTTTTAGGGAAAAAATTCAAGTAGTAGAAGAAAATAGACATTATGATTCTACTTACATAAAAATTTTAAAACATGTAAAAGTTACTAATATTATTTCTAAAAAACTTTTCATTATGGAAACATTCAAACATACACAAAGTAGAGAGACTAGTACAATGAACCTCTATGCACACACATTGCTTAGCTTCAACAAATTATCAACGAATTATCAGTTTATTAAAATACAGATGGCCGAGCCTCATCCTTAGAGATCCTGATTCAGTGGGTCCAAGGTGCCTGTGAATTTGCCTGTCCACCAAGGTCCCGGGTGATGCTGACGTTGCTGGTCTAGGGAACCATTTTGAGTAACTTGTTCTAGGAGGTTCTCAGAATCTGGCCTTTACTCCCTCTCTGGACTTACCTCGAACCATTCCTCCTCACCCTTTATGTTCTGGCAACATCATTCCTTCAATTCCTTAAACTCAACACTTACCTTGCTGCCTCAAAGACTTCAAATTTTCTATGCCCTCAACCTATAACACTTTTCCCCCCACCCTACTTTGCTAGGCAAACTCCTAGCCATCCTTTGTGTCCCATCTTTAATATCGCTTTTCAGGAAAACCTTTCCAACCTACTCACAAGGTCCCTTCGCTATATGTTCCCTCCTTTATAACATTTATCATAATTGTAATCATACAATCAGTTGTGGAATTTTTATTGTGTCTAAGCTCCAGGAAGTCAGGGAATTTGTCTATCTTGTTCACTGCTTTAACTTTAGTGCCTACAACAATACATCACACTTAAATAGGCACTTAATATTTATTGGATGGAAGAATGAATCAAGGTTTTTAGATTTTTCTAAAAATAGAAAGAAAAAGACCCTAAATAATATAATATGAAATTTCCTTATATCATTTAAGATATATTTTTTTCTTTATAACTATTTTGTTCCCTTTTTATGTTCTTGACACAGTACTTGTAGACAAAAGTCTAGAAGTAGCAATGACAAAACTTAGCCATAGTGGTCATCAACAACTATAAAAGGCAAATTTGTGCTGCCTTCAAAAGTTGTATACAAGTGCACAGAGCGTGACCTAGCTGTACATTCCTGGGAAAAGAATTTGGAGTCAGGATACACAAAAGGACCATGGCCATTTGCTGTGAAGTCCCACAAACTCTTTCATCCGTGGAAAACACATGAATGTATTTCATTTTCTAAGACAAATCCTCCAGTGAAGCTATGTCCAAGATTAACAAGCTTTCAAAAATGCTAGTTTCAGTGATACAGGATCCCACTTCTACTTAGAAAACAATTTATATCCAATTAACTTGGAAATCAACAATATAAACAAAAGTGATTTTTCACCTTGCTGAACTAGGGTGACAAGAACATGGATAAAATACTGATTACACACAGGAACACACAGATACAAAGTTAGGTTTCGGTTGCCCGGTATGCTTATTATATTTTCTTACTAAAATAGCAAGATGATACTGTCCGTATTGACTATGATGTTTCTATTTAGCAAACCAAAATGTCTCATTATTTTAGTATTTTAATTCATTTTTTAAAGAGAACCTCCAGATCAAAATCTGTGCTCCTGTGTCCTGTGGAGATGCCTCAGGAGTTTCAAGCAGGTAGGTCTCCAGGTGCCTCCACCCCACCCGTCTTCAAACCCAATAGCACCAATTTTACCTTAAATGAAATCTGTGTGTGTGTGTGTGTGTGTGTGTGTGTGTGTGTGTAACATGTATTGGAGTAAAATGTAATGGTTTCTTTTTTCCTTTTTTTTGTGGGGGAAGGGAAGAGTTACTGCTAAAAGAAGGAAAACATTACTACACTCTAGCCCTGGACTGAACCAACAACTAGAAGTTGGTTCCAAGTGTTGCTTGTGTTTACAATCCCTTTGTAATTACAGAGCTATTGTGTCAGACTTTTCTCAGTGTCCAAGTTACTCCCTGGAACGTCTCTAGCTCCAGTACTCTCTCATTTGACCTTCGGTGCTGTATTTCCGACTGCCTGTTGGATATGGTCCCTCTCTCCCCACACACTCAAATCCTCATCAACTTCCTCCACAGATCACCTACTTCTTCCACTTTCTCAGACCTTGCCAGTGACCCCAGCTTTCTTTCAGGTACCCAGCTCCATAAACTTGTGGAGTGAATTTTTTTACTCATCCTTCCTATCTAGCCAGTCATCAAGTTCGGCTTGATTTCTTTTCTTCTAAATATCTCTCACTAACATCTTTTCTCCTCATTGCTGCTGTACCCACCCACGTCGGACCAGAGCTCTGGTGGCCTGGGATGCCTTCCACAGCTTCCTAAGTGGCCATGTGGCTCCATTCTTTTCCGACTTCACTTATTCTTCCAGACTAATTCTCCTCAAATGCTCCCTTTAATCTTGTGACTTCCCTAATCACAACCTTAAATAGTTTCCTGTTTGTGTTGAAACCAAGTCTGTATGATTCTGTGTTGCTTTCAAGGTTCTTCAAAGTCATCTGGCTCTGCTCTCCTTTCCGGTTAGTCTAGGTCAGTCTCCTCCCTGCCATATAAAACATTATGTAAACATGTTGAGTTGACCTGGCCAGAAAGGACCCATCCCTTCTGCTTACTTCTTCGACCTCATGTCTAATCTTTCCTTACCTGATACCCATGTTCTTGGCACAACCAAGTACTTGTCGTTCCCTGAAAACACTTGCCTCTGGGCCTTTGCACCTGCTTTCCCCTTCCATCCTTGGTCTCCTCCACCTCTTGGGTTAATGCTGCCTTTATCCTGCACTCCAGGCAAAGTAACTCACATCTTCCTTTGAGCCACCATTGCAGCTTATGCATACTTTTGTTATAGTCCTTATGATGCAATATTGCTGTGTTTCGATTACATGTCAGTCTGACCTACCCTCTTGGAATAGTTTAGATTTGGTTTCAAAACTAGGTCCCTGCCTTCCAGTAGCTCACAATTACTTTGTACCCAAAGCGAATCATTTTGGTAACTCAATAGGTATTTGTTAAATGAATAAATGAGTAAATCTCTACCTAAATCCTTTTCACTCTTCAAATTCAACTACAATCCCCTTACATCTCTGAAACCTTTTGACTTTTCTCACCCTCCCTCTCCTCTGAAACCTGATAGTACCTATGGTTTGTACTATAAAAATTAGGTTGATTTCTTTAATTGGATGGGAAGCTTCTTGAAGGCAGGCACACGTATATATACTGTGTCTGTCATTGCATGGATTACAGTGTTGAACACATAGTAAAAGCTTACTAAATATTTGCTTTCTAATTAGTTATATAAATTCTGTGCTTAGGAAAATAATGATATCAACAATCTACCTGAAAAACTCTAATTTTTTTCCTTAATATAATTGCAGCCATGAAATTAAATACTAATTCATTCTGAAAGTATTTAGTGAATATCTACAAATTTCCTGGCATCAAACTAGTGGTTGGGATATAGGCATGAACTCTATCATTAAAGAAATTCTTCCCAGGTAAAATTAGTCTTGCTACTTAGAAGCTATATACATTTATTTCACTTTTAAATTTGTAGATTTGTCAATTTTTAGTTGGTTGATAAAGTAGTTTTTGAATGGCCACAGATTTTTTGTTTTTGAGGGAATGGGTACTTTGTAGTTTTTCCTAATTGATCTTTCTCAGTGATGCACTGAATTTGTTCTTCTATCTGAGATTGTCATGGATGAGAAATGGGAAAGTGAGTCCTGAATAATCTGGTCTAATTTTTTTTTGGACCAATCTACGTCTAGAAACTAGTGGACTGGACAAGACAAATTTAAGTTGTATGCAGGCCATAACATGAGCGCTTACCAGCTTTCTCAGACTGACCAGATGCCACAGTATGGTATCTGTCATGGTGCTGTAATGACATCTCACTAGTGTTACTGAGCAGAATCCCAGAGAGTGTCATCAGGCACATTTAGAGCAGAAGGGCAGACACTGCTGTGTGCTTCAGTACCAACCCTTTGCCACATCTTAGGTCAACTGTCTCAGTCCTGATTTAAATCTAAGTTGAGTTTCTTGTTTTCCTCTTTCTTTACTCATTAGTTCACTCAACATTTCTAAGTGGCTACTAGGGGCCAAAAGCTGTGATCGGTGCTCAAGATACAAAGGTAAAAAGCAACAGAATTCCTGCCCTCAAGGAAATCAGTTGGATAACCTGATTGTAAAATGTATATGCCACTGTAGAAATAGTATTTGATATTGCCTTAGAAAAGCAAAATTCAATACCTAAATATGTCTTTGGGCCAGAATCTCTTGAATTAATTTGCATATATATAGTAATATTAATACTATTTGTGTCCTATAATACGAATATTATGTATGAAAAAGATGAGCCCCTGTCTACATGTAGAGAATAAATATTAAATTGTTATGAGGTCATATACTAGCGGTAATTGGGGAGTTAGGGAGGCAAAGTAACTCTTACAGGACTCTAAATACTAGCAATTCTCTGCAAAAGTAATACACTTCAACCACATTATTCACATATTATTTCGCTATAATATTAGAGGTAGCAAATGTTTCCCTGGGGGCTAAGGCTGGTTCCAGGTTTTGTGGGACCTGAAAGCTCATAAATGTGGAAAGGTGCCTTAAAAAAATAAAATTAGAGCACAAAATTAGGTGTAGCCTATGCACGTGGGGAGCCCTGAAGCTTATATTTCACTGACCTCACAGAAAAGCTAACCACGGTAGGCACATAAAAGAAGAATGTCCTATCTATCCATCAGTCATAGTGTTCCTGAAGCTGATATCAAAAATTTTTAGAAACAGGGTCTCACTCTCTCACCCAGGTTGGAGTTCAGTGGTATGATTATAGCTCACTACAGCCTCAACTCTTTGGCTCAACCGATCCTCCCACCTCAGCCTCCTGTGTAGCTGGGACTACAGGCACGCACCACCACACCCTGCTAATATTTGTACTTTTTGTAAAGATGGGTCTCACTTTGTTGCCCAGGCTGGGCCCGAATTCCTAGCCTCAAGTGTTCCTCCCACCTCGGCTTCCTAAAGTGTTGGGATTACAGGCATGAGCTAGCACGCCCGGCTTTCCTTAAAATTCAAAAGATACTGCCAGGTATTCACTTGAGTAGAGATCTTAAACGCTTTCTTTTTTAAGCTACAGACTATAGAACTGTACTGTCCAGTACTGTAGTCAGTGGCCACATGTAGTTATTGGGCACTTGAATTGTGGCTAGTGCAACTAAAGAACCGAATTTTAAAATTATACTTAATTTTAATTAGTTTAAATTTAAAAACCAATACACATCTCCGTTATTGCAAAATGTTTAAGTATTTTTGAAACCACTTGGATACATCAATCTACTTTTTTAATAATAAATTTTATGAAACCTAAATACAGATTAAGTTTTTCCTAGGAAAATTTAGTATCCAAATGGAGATGTGCTGTAGTAGAATCACATTAGATTTCAAATCTCTGCTATGATGAAAAGAATGTAAAATATCTTAATAATTCTTATATTGAACATATGTTGAAATCATAGTATTTTTAATATATTTGTTAAAAGGCATATTATTAACCTTAATCTTAATTTCACCTAGTTATTTTTATCTTTTTTTTTCTTTTTACCTTTTTAAAATGTGGCTAGTTGAAAACTGAAAATAACATACATGGCTAGTGTTACATTTGTATTGGACAGAGCTGCTTTAGACACTGCTTTTCTCAAATGGAGTATATAATTTTTGAAGCCACGCACTTAAAAAATTATACTTAGGAGGATCATGGTAGATGGAAAGCAATGACCAAATATTACTAAGGGGACATTTTTACCTTACTTGAGGTGGTGGAATTCCTACCACTATGCAATCCAACTGCACTCGGGTTCCTTCTGGTACTTCTCTGCTCCGTAACTTTTGAGTGAACCGGGGAGGCTGCCCCAGAGGTTCTTCATAGTACAAAGATGAAGGTGAAGACCCTGGGGTGGTGTCTCCACCAGCTGCCTCACTGGCAGCCTGCTCAGCTTCACGCCTCTTGGCTTCCTGCTGTTCAAGGGCGTGATTCACTTCATTATCCCTGGTATCCGCAGGGATAGGGATGGGAACAGAAGATCTTTCTCGTCTTTCTGACAGATCTGAGAAACTGGAGCTATTTTCCTGCACAACTTTGTTTTGAGATTCCAGTTTACTCTTGTGGTTTTTGCAGGCATGAGGTCTGATCCTTTTGGAGCTATGGGCTTTGAAAAGGGAGGATAGCTCTTCAATGAAGTCAGCAGCCTTATTTAAGAATACTTTTTTGGACTGGGTTTCAGAACAATACTGTGGCCTTTTTGCCTCCTGGGGCTTCTCTTTAGAGTTGGTAGGACTTCGAGCGTTATCCTGGCAGAAGTTAGGCTCAAAACTTGATTTAGGTGAGTGTTTCACCTGATCAGAAGAAAGCCATTTTCTAGACTGAGCTTCCTCTGCTTTCTCCAAAGGGTCATGGTTGATGGCCAGTCTTGCCAGATTGACACTTTCATCTAATTCTTCTTGACTCAGAAAGGCTGAAAGATCTGGAAGGTCATCTTGGCCTCCTCCTTCTTCAGCAGCCCCAGAAGGACTGCCAAAATGGAAAGGGTTGGAGGAAGGTTCTGCTCGACTCCTCTCATTGTTTCCCCGATGTCTGGTTTCAGCCAAATAGCTCTCTCTTAGAAGTTGAGATATGGAAGTAGAAGCTTCTAAGCTGTCGTCTTGCATGCTGTCACAAAACAATAATAATAACAAAAAGTTCAGATCATTTCTAGGGAATGACAAGTCTATGTCTATTACAGTATGGTGGATTCTTAAGAACTTAGAGCTCAAAATTAAAAATTGCCTAATTTTAATACTTTTACAACATTTACCTTAAAGACTTAAAGATTAGTTTCCAATTATAAAATAAATAGGAATTGAGTGATGTTTCCCTGAAATTGAAAATAAAAACCTGGGTGATTAGCACTTTATTAAATTCTTTAAATTGAAGTTCAATTGTGAAAGCTATGACATAACTATAGTAATATTAAATACAATCTCTGAGTCTAATTTTTTTTTTTTTTTTTTTTTTGAGACAGAGTCTCACATTCTTGCCCTGGCTAGAGTGAGTGCCGTGGCCAGCCTAGCTCACAGCAACCTCAGACTCCTGGGCTCAAGCAATCCTACTGCCTCAGCCTCCCAAGTAGCTGG